>VXAZ01009477.1:1913387-2131592 GCA_013399875.1 Gymnorhina tibicen
CAAAATTAGCAAAATAGCAATAAATCTGAAGAATAATCCACTGTCTGCAATGGTGATGTTAGACAGCAAGAGCTAAGAATTCTTGTTTATGGAGAGGCAAGAAAGACAAAATGAGGTGGAAGTGGCTGAATCTGAATTCAGTTAAAATAGCCTGAATCACAGGCAAATGGTTGGCTTGTATTCCAGCAACCTGTTTTAAAAGTTATTTATAACATAAGCTATTAACCATAGTCAACACAAATATATAATCATGTCATTTCTTAAAACCTATACTTTTGGGGAGCGGTTGTTGTTTTTTTTTGGGGTTGTTGTTTGTTTGTGGGTTTTTAATATTTGTAGGTTTAAAATTTACATTAATTTGAACTTCTCTATTAACAGTTTAATACTCATACTTTGTTTTAATCTTTGTACAGCTGGGACAACTCCAGTATTTCTCTACAATATTTAGAGGGAAGAAGTAAGTTTTATTCTGGGATGCCTAGTTTCACATTTCCTCCACATGTTATATTAATATACATGTATTTCTGTTACCTATTTATGAGCCATTTGTATCAATGTTCATTGGTAATACACATAGTCAAGATTTATGGCCCATTTCTATTGTTTTAACAGTTACATACAATGCTTTAATGCTACCACCACAAATCTGCTTTCAGTTTTGCTAAAGACTGAAGAAAGCTTCCCTGTCTTACTGCTCTCAAAAATTATAGACTGATTAGAAAGCTGACAACTGCTTCCCCTAATACACTGCCACCAAGGCAACTTTTACAGTTCATGCAAGATTCTCTGTTTATTTTTCTACCAGCAGTAGATTTTTTAATCTTTATTGCACAGTTTCTCTAATAAACACAGCAGGTCTCCAGAAGACATCTGGTAAGCATGGAAGGAAAATGATAAAGTTTGCAATATCAATAAAAATAAAAACATTAATTTTGTTAAGAGCGTTCAAAGCTGTCAAATGCAGTACATGGGTATTGGCCCAGGGGATGGCAGAATAAAAAGAAAACTAAATTATGCTAAGTAGGTCAAAGAACTGATAAAATCCTCTATCGGGACCTCATTTGAGTATTTTAGTTTTAAAAATCGAGTTTAAGATGCACACAAATCTATGTGCTCATTCCATTTCATGAAGGAGTTATTTGTTATGGTATATCATAAACACTCCCTAGCAATGGCAAAAGGAACAAGCAAGTTTCCCAAACACTAAGAAGATTCCCACTGTTAAAAAGACAGTAGTAAAACACAGGGCTATGAGTCCTGGAAATGTCTACCATTCTTTGTCTTCACCTGTCTTCTGGATTTTACTAATATTTAAAATGAGGTAATGTTTTACTAAGGATTTTTGGTTTTTTGCATTTTGCCCTTGCATTATTTTCTTGTTTCAAATGCTGTAACACGCTTGGAATAGATTCTGAATTTTACCCTTCTCAGAAGATGGCTGTTTCTTGCTCACAAGTATGACCACTTATATGCTCAAGACTTTCTGTTTCAAAATCCTCTCCTTCTTCACGCCCCCACCCAGCTGCTCATGCTTTCTGGATTAAAAAAAAATAGTAACAAAAAGGACTTTCCTCCAGGTTATGAAAATTTTGTGTTATCTCCTCTAACGAAGGGCCCTTCGTGTCATCTCAACTGCTAAACATGCCGAAGCTGAGAACCCTTCATTCTATCAAGTCTTCACTGTTAGTACGAAATGTAGATACCCTAAATAGCCCAAAGTGTCAGGTTAAGAAAAAATTCATCTCAAAGAAAGCCGAGTTTCAATTTTTATGGATCAAATATCACTGGTTAGGTGCCTTTGACACCATTTTGTATATTTAAACTACTCTGTGTGTGTGTAATCTCACTGGTTTTACCACTTTCAGAGTACCTCAAAATACAAGATATTCTAAGACACAGACACAATTAAAATAACCTGTTTCTGATGCTGCCGTTTTTCCAAACATAAATCTGAAATCCAATTAAAACTGGTTCTACTTTGTATCTGGTGAATGCTGTTTGTCAGATTTTCTCCTTAAAAACAATTATAAAATTCAAGTCTACCTTCCTTTTTTGTCCACGGAAGAGTCGTGTTATTGACAGTAGTACCACAGCTACTGCAAACCTCAACCAGGGAAAGACTAAAACCAAAACTCTATTCCCCCACTAATTTGCACTGTAACTGCAAGCACTGGTTGTCAAATGTGGCTCACGAAGGCGTATTTGTGCAACCCACAAACCCACACCGAGCAGCAAATTTAACACACTGCTCCTTTCTGCACAGACAGGCTGCAGGCCAGTGAGGCCTTGGGACAACCACGTCGCTGGCAGGGACTGATCGAGAAGAGCATCAGAACAGCAGTGTATTTTTCCCTGAGGTGTTTTAAGTTGAGGTGCTTTATATTTTGCTCTGAAAGCAACAGTGCTATTTGGGGATTTTATATTCATGTCTTTAAATTGAAAATATATTCTAGCAGCGCTTCATAATAGACTCCCAATTCCTATTGAGAGTCTATGGTGCCAGACAAATTTAAAAGGGAATCTTTCCTACAAATAAATCACTTAGATGCCAGTTCAATGCCTGCTTACTTAGTAGACAAAAAATAAATTTCTCTCTGACAAAACAGCAAATGGGCTTTTTAAGACGAAACTTGAAACTAGTTACAATTCACTTTTTCACGGTATGAAACTAAGAAAAATGTGTTTTATTCCACCAAACTAAGAGAAATGTGTTTTAGTCCACTTCATAAAATGAAAATGTCAGAATCTTCTAACAAAAAAATTAAAACCTTTCGATACCAAAGGCAGCAATGTTTCCAAACACATGTAGACTCAGAGTAAAAGACACTGTTACATTCACAAATATAACCGTGCTTCCATCATTTTAAACTCCAATTTTATATAAATTGTTCAAACTAGCAAAAAGCTTTTAGACTTATGTTATCAGTTTATCCACAAGCACTGGATAACATGGTTCAGGAATTTGGAATACTCTGCACATTTAATCAGCTGCAAGAAAGGACAAGAAAAAGGCTTTGACTATACCAAAAGCTAAAAATACCAAGATTTAACAAACTTTTAAGTTTACAGCCTAGCATATTAATGAATAAGGTGATACCAGATAAGAACAAGGAGAACATTTTTCATCTTATTCTGCAACTTCTTTCTTATAATATCATTCTGTATGACAACTGGTACCACATAAAATACATTTTTATTACTTATTTTAGCACATGATTTAGGATATGAAATGTTTTCTCTTTAAGCTGTAGAGATATATGTAAAATTTAGCACAGTTCGGAAGCACAGAAACCAAATGAGATTGGGCAGATGGCTTCTTTTAGACCATCACTGTGGACTCAAACTTCATATATTAATTCTTTGCAACTTAAGGAAATGCAAGTCACATTCTTGTGTTTGCACTACTGCTTAATTGCTCTAGTTTTTGTTTTTGGTGTCCTCTTCCCAGAGGAGCAAGTTCACTTCATTTCATAGCTTTTTTTATCTCTTTTTTTTCCCCCCTTTCCAACTGACAAAGCAGCTCAGAGCTCCAGCATTCCAGTCAACTGCCAAGGCTGTCACCCTAGAGAAACTTTTCTTTTGAATTCTGTTGTTCCTCCTTCATAGAAAAGCTGAAAAGCAACATCATTCAGATGTTACAAATGCTTGCTGCCATGCTGGCTACTGACAAGGTCTAGAAAGGTTAAAGCACTTTGCCTTTAAATAAGATTGTCTTTATACAGAAGGGATTTAGGATGAAAACTGAACTCTGTGTTAAAGGGAAAAAAGGTTACAAAATATGCCCTACAGAAATCATAAGGAGATGAAACATAGCATAGCATGGCTGTTTAAGGAAATAAAGAAATATAAAGAATCAGCTTACTCCCCTCTGAGAGCTACATGCATCACCTGATCCCAAACTGGGTAGGGGGTGCAGGAAATAAAACATTTTCTAGCACAGGCAAAAAGGAATAAAATTGTGGCTTCACCCTAAAGATGCACCAGCAGCACAAGCTGTTAAACTACATAAATCACATCATGTCTTTTGTGTTTGTTTTTTCCTTTTGGGGGTGGTGGTGCAGTGTGAGCTGAGGGGAAAGGAGAAGAGAGACAATTGTGGGCTTTGACTCAAGTACCAGCAAAAACAGATGGTTGATGTGGCAACCACCCCCAGATATCCAACCTCCTCCTTTGACTGAAGCCTGCTCCAGCAGAAGGAATAGTCAACCAGCTTCTGAGATGCTGTACCTTAATCTTTAAAATGCAATAAGAATTAAACTGTTTCCTTTACACTGCTAACACAGTAGGGTAGGGGAGAGACCAAATTATATCCCCAATCTCAGTTTGATCTCCTTCCAACTCCTTGCTATAGAGTAGAATTTATATTCACTAATGCTGACCCTTTGGAAACTCATTCATGCCGTAAGGCAGGAGGAAAGAGTGCTCTGAAGCATTCCTACTGGCATTTGCTGCCTCTAAATGAAAGGAGGAGCTATTCCCACTGCTTACTCCTTTCTCTAGCAGGAAGTTAACAAGATAAACAGGTAGAACAGATCAATGTGGCTCTACTCCAATCTGCACAAAGAATGCTTCAAGGAGGGGAGTTCTGCTTTCTTACAAGCAAAAGAGCTATGCTCCCTAAGAAATAAAATGAGATTTGAAACAAACTGAAGACCAGGGTGATAAATACAAATACCATCAGGTAAATGGCGGGGAATGGGATGGCAAGAAAAAGATGAATCAAATTTTCCAGACCAAAAAGAATTATTCTCAAATGGATGGAAAGACTATACATTCTCTGACAATGACAGAGATTGGTAAACTTATGTGACCAGATTGGGAGTAGTAGATGCTGGTGGAAAAAACACAAGGAACTAAGGAATGAAGAGATTTGACTTGAATCTTACACATTGCATTTATTCAATGCTTGTACAACTTCCATCCTTCTACTATTTAAAATCCAAAGGTTGCTTTGCATTTACTTATTAAGGATAAGCTACTTTTATGTCAGGCTGTATTTACCCCAAAAACATGTATATTTTGAACTGGGAAAAACATGCATGTGTTGTTATATGGCAATTATCTACAAAAAAGCCATTACATCTCAGAAAACTTGAGTTGAAACAGTTTTCCTATGAATAAGAGATTTGTTTCCAATGTTACATGTTAAACTTTTTAAAGAATGACCCTTTTCTCCCAAAAGCAGCAGGAAAATGTTCTTTCTAAACCCAGTCTCAAAATTCATGGAGTTATCTTGTATTCAATGTTTGGTTTGGTTTTGGCACTTTGTACGGGAAATAAATTGAACACATAAATAATTGAACAGATAAGAAAGCTAAGAACAGAAGATACACAACCGGTGTAATAGATCTACAGGAGTGAAAATGTGAATTGTAAGCAAAATTTAGTGTCAACGACAGAGAAGCTGCAGAACTTTGTTTGAAAAGTGGGAAGAGACAAGAATCTCCGTAATGGACAGAAAGAGTTGTGAAAAGTGAGTGAACAGAAAACCTTCAAAGAAGATAGAATTTGACATGGAGGAAGAAACTAAGGGAGGAAAAAAACCAGGAGGAGCCATGAAATTAACAGCAGTGGCCAGAGGAAAGGCTCTTTATTCCCTATGGATTGAGAAAAATATTGAAAAAAATAACCCCCCTTTCAAAGGAAAGAGAAGTTGAAACCTCACAGCAAAATTAAAGTCATATAAAAGTCAGACAGCAAAATGACATTGGAAAGAAAAACACCAACCCAACCACCAAGCAGTTTCCTGAGCCTATCTGTATGGGATGAAAAGCTTGAGGTTACATAATTAGAATGGGTCATAATTCAGGTGACAAGAAAAATCTAATTAATGACTAAGCATTTACAAGCTATAGGGATTCCAGGAGGGGGATACAGTGACCACTAGTCTCAGTCACTTGGGGGAAACTGACCTAGTACTTCTCCCATCCTCCACGGTCACTGTAACAGCTGGTCAGAAACAAACCACTCTTTGTTAGGACAGTGAGCACATTAAATCCAGAGAGTTCATCAAGCACAGAAGATCCATAATTTAATCACATTGTACTGTTAACTTTGCTATGTCAATGGGGCTGCTACATATGTGGACAGGACACTGCAAAATTAGATACTGACTCCTGTTATGGTCAGAGATTGTAGAGCCATTAGTTAAATTTTATGCTATAACTTAGCTTTTATTCTTCTGTGTACTCTAGAACTTGAAACTCTCAAGCATTCTAGCTCGGAATTTTTCTGTAGCTTGTGTGTGCATAGGACAGACACGGAAATTCCAAAGGGTAATATATCAAACAAGAACTAAACAAATAAAAGGAACAACCCACAACTACAAGGCTTCCATTTCAAGGGCTTGTTTTCTAGGATACCAAAATAATCAGAAAGTATCAACAGCTCCAGTGGGCTTACCATCCCTATTCTGCATTACTGGAACAATGCAAAAAATGTTTAAATATTCTGGTTTAAGATACCAATCATCTATTTGGCTTATCTAGTATTACAGCATCAAAAGAGGAGCACCACTAAAATTCTGTCATCTCTGGTTTTCTACCAAGTCTTTCGCTCACAGAGCACCATAAGCACAGCCAAAGAAATCCTAGTTCTAGATCACAAGAGTTCAGAGCATGAAGAACTTTTCAAACTCAAATCTAGATGGAGAAAGCACACATGTCTGGTTTCTACATGTAAACCTTACATGTTTCTAGAAAGTATGGACAAAAGAAGCAGGGTCTTAGTGTCCTCGTGTTGGCACTTCAAGGGCCGCACCACACTCTTGCCTCATTTTGCCCCTTAGTTCTGAGCATTTGCTGCACACCAGAGCTCTGACCAGTACGACAGAACATCAAGCACTGATGACTACAGTATTGAAAATAAACTGACTTACCCAGTAGAAACAGTCAGGTCACTTGGCCTACTCCTGATGGACATCCCAGCCCCCCAAACGGTTTCCAGAGTTGTTGTGTCCAATTTTGCTTTAATTATTCAATATTCAATTCTGATCTTACTCTCATGGACTATGAATATGAACCTATTACATGGACTTAGAATATGTTTACATGTATAACAGCATCTTTATACTGGACAACATTACAGAAGTGTTTGGTATGGAAAGGGTAGAAAAGAAATCTATTCAAGCAGAGTTTCAAGTAAAATTATAAAGGAAAGAAATTAATACTATTCAGTTGCTTCTCATCTCCTCCACCTAGCCAGCAATACCAGATCTGCTTACCTCTTTGACTCCTCACTTCTCTTTGACGCTTCTCAGCGAGGCACTGACACACCCTGTCAGTGCCTGCACTCCGACTTACTCCATCGGATGTTTTCCTACCAGTAGTAGTCGGACATCCATGCCAAGACGGGAACATAGGTTTATACCCACGGATCTTTTTCCCCCCAACTCACTCTCAAAGTCAACTCTTTTTGACGCTGTACGTCTAAGGCAACAGGACCGAAACCTTAACGTGACCCGCAGAAGCACACGCCATCTCCAGGTAAAGGAGCGGGCAGCTTCTCCCAGATGACATGCACTGCAAGCTTCCTTCTGGCCTCCCCGGACCATAACAAGCAGCGCCCAAGTCGGTCCCTGCTCACCCTGAAGGATAAGTCGGAACGCTCCTGCCGGGCCGGCCGGGCAGCCACGGGCGGGGCAGGCGCTGCGGGGCTCAGGGCAGCGGCGGGCAGAGGGACCCGCCCGAACCCGGGGAGCCCTCACGTCACACCGGCTCTTTCCCCGCTCCTCAGGGGGCACTGCCCGGCCCCGGGCCCGCTCCCCCGGAGGGGAGAGGGGGATCCCTTCACCTCACCCCCGGATCCTACCGTAGGTCTCGGACATGGCACTCTGCGACATCCCGGGAGGGGTGACCCCCGCCGCCGCTGCTCGCTGCCTGCCCCGCCCGGGGTCGGCGCTGACGGCGGAGGGAACCGAACAGGCCCCGCCGCCCGGGCCCGNCCCCAAAACAAGGTGCACGTGCGCCGGGATGCTCCGCCCCCTGTCCCCTCCGGGAAGCCGGCGGCTGGAATGCGCTCCCGAATGCGGTGGTGCTGGCCCGAACGCGGGCTCGTTACCCGGTGCGCAGCGCCGGTTCACACACCGAGGCGCTATGCCCGCGGTTCTGTGCGTTTTACTCCAGTCTGCGCCAGGCAGGGAGCCGGGCGGGGCCCCACGAAAGGCCGGCTCCCCGGTCATCAAAACGTTACGCTATTTATACATTTTAACAGACAAAGGCGTCAGCGTCCCTTGTTTACAAATTACATAACTTTTCTATTAATTAGCACTCAAACCCCTGTTTGCTCGTAATTCCTCTCCCTTTCATGGTAATTATTCCGCAGGTGCAGTTCTGCTCTCCTTTCGAGTCTGGGGTCCGTTTTGCGGAGGTGGTCAATGAGTCTGTGGTCGTGATCTCCCACTGCCGAATTACCTTTCCCCCAGGTACTGCTCAGTCCTGCTGACTTCACTCCTGGCGGCTGTCATCCAGACAGCCCATTCATCCTGGGACTGTCTTCTCTTTTCCTTAAAACAAAAGATTAGCCAAGCATACAGTGTTCACAATGCAATTGCTTAATCCTAACTGTACAGCTATAGCTACTGATAACAACTAAAAAAAGTTGCAAGGTTTGCTTCAAATCTTCAGGGGCTCGATAAAAACAGCGCCTGGCCTCTATTATTCTTTACTGCATGTCTTAACTCCCCTGCCAACCCTGGTTAGTCTGGCAGCAAAGGGCACTACAGCTCCCACCACAACAGCCTCTCCATCTACTCCATTCCTAAATGATACTTCCTGTGTGTCTTCCGCATTCTCCTTCCTTCCAGTCCTTAAAAAAAATTCCTCTTCTCTTATTTCCTCTTCCGTTATTTCTGGCTTTTTTTATCTCGTTGCTCACAGCTTCCCATCCTTTCCACTTCTCCTTCATGTCCCAAGCTGTAGGAAAAACTGCCTGTCTCAGCCACCTCCTTATCAAGTCCTTTGCTGGTCAGAGGTCAGCTTTGAAGTTCCCGTCTCTAATCAGTGGAACAACATGCGCTGAGCCAGCACCAAGAAGCCCTCAGAGAATCTGCTGATTATTCTTGTGGTTGTGGGTACATACAGACAAAGAGACTCGCCACAGTTTTCAAAGAACCAACTTCCTAATGAGTTCACACTGTTTACAGTAATTAGAGGTTGTATAAACAGGTCCCCAAAGTTAGCACAGCCCTGATGCACAGAGGATATGGAGGTCTAAAATGTCACATGTGAGCATTTTTCTGGGGCATCTGCTCTCCAAAATGCTGTGGAAAGCTGAGGAACCTTCACATGAGCTTTGCAGACCTCAGTATGTCACAGATGTAAGCTTTGTGTCTGAAAGCTGTCCCCCAAAATGGTACATTCTGAGGCTCAGGTTTGGCTTTAAAGAAGTTTGGTCTAACATCACCGAATCCCTGATAGATGCTGGTTATTTTTGCTCAACCCCCCGTGTCCCTGCCCCCAAGAAAACAAAACCAACCAATCAAAAAACCCCCACCAAACCCAAAAAACAAACCGAATGTCTTAACCGAAAAATGCCCAAACATGCTGAAGCAGACAGATTTTACTGGATTGCTAAAAATATGTCATGTTATATCAATAAGAGAACAAGGAGATTTAGACCTCTTGCACTGTATAAACTTTAGGTTAAGGGGTAAATTAGTCTTGTTTTTTTATTCTGTGTATCTTGCAAGACGACCTTGCCTTTACGGAGTTTCTATTTGATAAATGTGTCATTGTGTTAATACCCCATTCCTTTGCTTCCAATCACTCCTCATAAGTTCACATGCACCTATCAATAAAGTACATTAAAACTGTAAAGGTTTCCATAAAAGCTACTAGTTTATTAGTGCAGAGGAAGGTGGAGGTTGGAAGAATGTTAAAGCAAAGACAGGAGAACATGAGAGATGAATAGGATTTGGTGTTTTAGAAATTCTGCCTTGAAGAATAAATTAGAACAAAGAGTAAAATTCAGAAATAATAAAGACTGCACTAGGCTAGAAAATACACAGCTGATACCTCAGTAATTTGAGAATGTCGGGCCTGTATGTTAATGAAATAATTCTTTCTGCATAATAAACAATAAGTAGCTAGAATTGGCCTTGTCAGTGTCTATCTTGAGCACAAAGGTGAAAAAAACGCCCAAAGCCAAATGTTTAATTCACTTGATTTATGATTTCTGCTGATTACATCTGCTAGAAAATTTTGGCTTATGTAAAAAGAGGTGTATTGTGTCAAATTGGATCTGCACATCAGGGAATTCCTCAAATTACTTTCACTACAGTTATTGTGTCTATAACAGGTTGTGGTTGTAAAATTGCTGCTCAGAAGGTTATGTTAAGTTTTCTCTAAAAGTGCTAATCTCATTTTTTACTAGTTTTTACTAACCAGTGTACCATAATAGGAATGGATGAGGACCCAGAAGATTCCCAGAAGATCTGGGAGCCAGACTCAGGGTGGGGTATTCTGTGAAATCTCTTCCGAAATAAAATAACATGACTCAGGACTTTGCAGATTTGGACACAGCTTTTGATGACCTAGCACTGCAAGTGGCCAGATCCTGCTGTTTTCTCTTGCCTTTCCTTTCCTTTCCTTTTTATTGTAGGGGAACAAAGTTCAGTTTGTAACTGAAGCTGGGCTGTGTTTTTTATTCACCTTCACCGTAGGCTGCTGTCTGGGACTGGAGTGCAGCTGAAAGTGGGATGGGCTTTTCCTTGAGGGAGTGGTAGGGATGCCTCGCTCTGGTCTGAAGGTGGCACTACAGGGCTGTATGTGGAAGGCACTACAGCAGCTGGACGGCGCTGTCGTCGCTGTTAGTTCAGGCTGTGTGGCACGTAGTCCAACCTGGGATGCTCAGCTAAAATGAGGAATGATGTATTCTGCTGCTCTTCCCTGTTCCTTGCATGCTGAATATGCAAAGCAACCCAGCATACGTGGAAGCCGCTGGCTTCAGCTTGATCTGAAGCAGCAATGAATCTGACTCCAGCAACCCAAATGAAAGACAAGTGATTGATACTCTGAGGAACCTCTGAGATTGCTGGGACCTCCTTGTACCCATTGGACTTCATCTGAAAACAACTGGGATCATCTGAACATTGTCATCTTCAGCTTCCACAGGAACTGCCCTCAATCTATGAACACATTTGCCAATGTGTGCTTGTGCAGCTCACGCGTAAGAACTACTAGCACTGAAATCAGCATTAGGCAGCTATCGCATCACTCTCAAAAGTGATCACTCTCAAAAGTACAAAAGTGACATCCATGTATTTTAAATAATAAGAAATGTCACAGTCTTTCTTGTTAGATTAGTACATTGCTTTTAGAAAGATCTCAGCCCACTTCACATGGTGTGCAGGTAGTCTGAATTCTTCATCCTCAGGGATCCAAGAAGAATCTGAGGATCCTCAAGGGACCAAGTGCCTAAGAGGTGTAAGCTGGTTCAGTCCCACTTGCCACAGCAGTGCTGAGGGGATGGGTGTTTGCACTGGCACCACACCAGGGTGAGGGTTACCTCCCATTGTACCAAGGCTGTCACCTGCCCATGGTGATCCCGAGGCAGAACAAGAGAACTACCAAACCAGTCTGATAGCAGGGAATCACCCTGCTGGGGTTACCAGGGCAGTCTTTAAAAACTTATATGTACTCCATGTTATACCACTAGAAATATCACAGGCAGAGAAATATGATATATAATTGTAGTTATGTATGGAAATGTATGGGTTGGATGCTTCTACAATCATGGACTCGTCCCTCTGCTGTTAGCCCAGAGTGATGAGAGCTGCTGAAGGAGACTGCAAAGGTACGTTGGTGTTGTAATTGATCTCCTTTATCTTGTCCTGTGGTGAACATTTCCAAGAATAAATATGAAGACCACGAGCTATGCTACTGGCAGCTGGTGAGTCTGCCATGCTGTATGCTAAACATCTGCTTTATGCTTTCACCGTGCTCTCTTCACCAGTAGTAGGGAGAAGGAGCCACACCGTGCAGCCTGGTATTGTGAAGAATCACCAGAAGATGGGATAAGCTCATCTCAGGAGAACTTTATGCTATAGCACAGAGATACAAATTTGCCCTGATGTTGGATTGCATACTATGTCTTTTTTCTTTCTTGCAGAACCCTGCTTTAGGTGTTGTGTCAAGGGAGTCACTTTTAGTAACATAAAGCTATATAGATATGCTACATTTAGAAAAGAAATGCACAGAATAGAAAAAAAAATCAAGTCAAATCAGACTGTAGGCCACAGCTTTTAAAACCAGTGATTTAATTTTTCAAGAATCCCGTAAATATAGTGAAGGGGCTTAAATACTTATTTCAGCATGTCAAGAGATGCACAGGAAAACGAAGACAACAGAAATTCGGGACATGTTAGTAGCTTACATAAGTCATTGCCAGAGTCTAGAATACAGGCAGATTGTTTTGACACCCGTGTTTTATGAAGTTAGCCTCATGGTGTCAGCAATTAACTTCTGTGTTGGTGAAATGATGATAATGGGATGTAATCGGCTGCATATGTTCACTTTTAGCAATAGGAAGTGGCTGAGGGGGTTGATATTTTTAATACCATACACTTGAACTAGAAGATTTGACAACAGATTTCTCAGAGACACATGAGGTCATGTTCACATTCTCCCGTTCATGCTCAAATCAGTTCTCCCTGTTCAGAAGAACTCATATATAATGCAAAGGTCTCTCATTTGGGCCCTGTTTCTCAAGTGGATATCCTTGAAGACACAATGTAGCAGTCTCGATTCAATTCTGACTTTTTGGTTTCACAGAATGCAGCACCAGGAAGCGGACAAGGCTGGCTTTGAACACAGGTGTTGAACCTGCATGGTTCACCTGGATGGCTCAGCACGTAGTGCCTCTGTCTGGGTCAGTGTGTGAGCTGAATACTCAAGGAGGAATTTATCTGGTCTCGTTCCATGTTGCAGGTGACTGAGTGGTGGACACATCACCTCATGCTCCCAAAGTTCCTGTTTCCCAGCCAGCTGAATCAGGGACCTGTCCAAAACATGTCATGGTGCCCATGTCTTGCTGTGCTGGGGGCTGCAAGTAGGAGTGCAGCTGGGTCCTGGCCTGTGCAAGTACTCCCATGTCCCTTGTCCAGGTGTAGCCTAAACACACACAGGTTTTCTGGGCACCGTCTGTATCAGTGCTGAACGGGAGGCACCTCCAAAGGGGTCTTTAGCCCGTGGGCCACCACTGCCTGTCTGAGGACAGAGTGGATCACCTTCTCTCCAGTGGCTCTTTTTTAAGTGGTAGCCCAATGCAAGTTTTGAAAAACTAGCACAGACGCCTAAAAGTAGGAGCTGTCAAACCCTATCCCAGGGGGTTTGGTTTCAGCTTCCTTTCTCCAGGCCTTGCTTGTGCTGATGGAGAAAGGCCAGTGATGAGGAGCCAGACAGGTGGGGAAAACCCATGGAATTCCCTCAGCCTGTGCCCTTTGTCTGTTCCCTGCCTTTCTGGCTCCCCAGTGACCTATTGCTGCCAGCATGCTCACAGCAACTTCTGCTTGCACCTGGTTTTGGAAGCAGCCAGGACGTGTGTTCATTTGGCTGATGTTACATTATCTTGCAGCTTTTAGGCTTGCTACTGGCAGTTCATCCTTAAAATAGGCAACCTTTTGTTCAGGTTTTGTGAGTAAAGCCAAATTTCAATATGCTTATCTTGCTCTCTAAACTGTTACATTCCATGATACATGCAGCCTGTAGTGGCATCCTTGCCTCTGAAAGTGGTTTTCACTAAACAATCTAAACAGACTGTGAAACTCTTGGAATATGTTTGTTTTGTTTTGTGCACAGATGTGATTAGAGGGAGACCTATTGGGACACAGGCTGGCAGTGCTAAGCTGTAGTCAGTGGAGTGAGCTCTTGGACCAGCAAAAGAGTTTTCTGGTCATGAGTTTCTGTGTTTTTTCAGCCTCAGTGTTGTTAAAATAAGTTAAAAGAAGTTGCAATGGCATGTAACGCTCTTCTGATGCTGCTCCCCCTCCTGAAGGTAGTGATATGCAGCCGTGAAAGCAGCCGTGCAGCCTGGGACAGACATGTAAAGAGGCCAAAGAATGTCCCACTGCACGTCTGTCATGGATGTAAGGAGAGCTCAGCAGCTGGGAGAAGAGAAGGCAGTCATGTGTGAAGGGATGTCCCTACGGCTAAAATCTTGCTGTGGTTTCGCCTGAGCCTGGAGATGTGATCTGTACCAAGATGGTTTGAGAAGACTAGTCTGCAGTGCAGTGTTAAGCTTTTCACTGCTAAATATGTGATAAATTTCTCCAAAGCCACAGAATAATTCTGTTTTAAAAGTTGTAAGTTTAGAATTTTCCAAGCTGCTATTATATACTTATAAAGGATTCCGCAAAAGAAAATCTCTTAGTAACTGATACATTTTAATGCATCAGACTTTGGGTTATTTCTTTTTTAGACACACATAAAATTCAGGATACCTGAGGTCTAAAGTGGATTTTTTATACACAACAATTTTTGCATAAAGTAAATATACTCACCTTGCATTTGCTAGGACGAAAGTAACTGAGCTGTTCCATGTGGATGAGGTGTGCAAACTCCCTTGTGCTACAAAAAGAACCACTAGACGTGTTCTCAAGTGTCTTCAGGAAGAATTTGTGCCTAAATATAATGATGACTGTGTAGGAAGTGAATCTCACTTCCCAAAATGCAATTTTGTCTCTGGTCATACACATCATTTTTCATGACTGTGTTTCTGCCTGGTTCACTTTCACTTGTAGATTACCTTGTAGCTAGTTTTGCATTGTAGCTATTCTTTTCCATACTATTTTTCTGAAAATAAACATTTGAAAATACTTGTGGCTTATGAAGAAACTTCCTTGATTTCTTCTTTTTTTTAAAAAAAGAAATTCTGACACGTTGATTGAAATGAATGGGCATGGATTTCCACCAGCCTACAGTGCTAGTGGCTGACTATTGTTATTGATGGCTTATATAAAACGTGTTTCATGATCTTATCTAGCTTCTAGGTTGTCGCTGTCACACAAAACTCACATAGATCTCTTATCACCAGCTAGAGGAGACATTGAAGACAAATGAGACCGATATATTTTTCAGCAGATGTTACAGAGTTTCTAAGTCTGTCTTGAGACTTGACCCTCACTGTGTGTCTCTTTCAAAGTCAGCTCAATGTTTTTGTTCCCTGTAGTCTTTCAAGTGTGTTTTATCTACAGCAATGCCTACAAATGGGTACATCAGAGGCACCAGCTCTTTGCAAATGACTCTTGGTGTTACAAGTGCCCCAGGAGGGCTGTGCTGGTTTACGCTGGGGTAGAGTTAATTTTCTTCACAGTGACTGGTATGGTGCTGTGTTTTGGGTTTGTTCTGAACACAGGGTTGATAATACAGAGATGTTTTTGTTATTGCTGAGCAGGGCTTACACAGAGCCAAGTTTTCTACTTTTTGTACTGCGACGCTGGTGAGGGAGTTGGGGGTGCCTGAGAGGTTGGGAGGAGACACAGCTTGGACAGGTGACCCCAAATGACCAGAGGCATATTCCAGACCATATGACATTCTGAACAGTATATAAAATGGGGGGAAGAATAGGAAAGTGGGGGCATGTTTGGATTGATGGCGTTTGTCTTCCCAAGTAACTGTTACGTGTGGTGGGGCCCTGCTCTCCTGGGGATGGCTGAACCCCTGCCTGCCTGTGAGAACAGGGAATTAATTCCTTGTTTTGCTTTCCTTGTGTGCTTTTGCTTTCCCTATAAAACTGTCTTTATCTGAACCCATGAATTTCCCAGCTTTTACCCTTCCTGTTCTCTCTCCAGTCTCACTGGCTGGGGACTGAGTGAGTGGCTGTGTGGCGCTTGATGGCTGGCTGGGATTAAACCATGACAAGAGCAAATACCGTTCTCAGCCATGAGGGCAGGTATATTCTGCAGTCCCTCCTTCTGCTTAAAATCATGTGTTTAAGCTTGATTCTTTTGTATTAAGGTCCCTTTGGATCACTCTGGCAATGTAGATATCCTGGAAGCAGGTGTAGGTGGAAGACTCAGAGTCCAGAACTGAGCTTGTAGCTTTTCTGCAGCTGTGTACCATGTGGGATCAGGGATGGTGCTTTCGTTCAGTCACGGGCAAAGAAATTCAGAGCAGATTCTCACTAAGGCTCCCAAAACAGATACCTGCCTACATCTGCTTGGATACTTGAACATGTGCCCATCTGTCAGGATGGCAGTGAGCCCAGACCAGTTGGATCCTCTTTGTAGGCACTGCTGCTGTGCCAGAAAAGGTGTTTGGTGCCTGACCTCCGTAACCGGGCAAGTGACTCCCCAAACAGCTACCACATATGTATCTGAGCAATGTCTTTTCACTCCTGACCACACTTTCCCTGACTTCCCCTGTATTGTGGACCATGGGCCATTTGCCAGATACATGGATTGCCTTGCAGCAGGCAGCTTGAAAGCTCTCACACGCTGTTGGAGTGAGAACTCCCTGGCACTCAGGCCCAGAGGAAAATCAAAGCACAGGGATTGAATTAAAACCTTTGGATAAACTGAGATACATGAAGTCACACCAAGGTGAAGTAGAAAAATAGATGCTTAGCTTTTAGTAGAAAAATATGCTAAGTGCCTTAAGTTTTAAAAAGCTGCAGCAAAGAGACCTTAAACGCAGTTTGTACTGCAGCAGTGTTGCCTTTCACAGAATTTCTCTACTTTAGACAAAACATAGATGGAACTATACTGTTCACATTTTTTAGATAAAGCTTTCTTATAAACAAAAATACTGATAAAAGCAAAATACGCAAATCTGTGTAATACCTATGTAAGGCTTATGTAAAATCAACACCGTTAGAATTAGACCAGCATAGGTTAAGAAAAGAAAAACTAGAATCATGTATTAATTCTATTGGTCAATTAGCAAACATAATGGATACTTCTGTAAGTTTGAACAACTACACCTACAACTGTTACAACTTGCTGTGAGCCTGCTGCTGCCGCGGCTGTTGCTGCTTGTAACCCCTTTGGACTCTGCCCTCAGAGAACTATGAAGCTAAAAAATAAAAAACGTTAGCGGAACAGCAGCTCTATCTGCTCTTTCGCCTCTGGCCGTAAGGGGAGGCCCCCCATCCATGGTCAATATAACACGCCTTCTCCTTTTAAGGGACAGGTGGCATTTGCCAGTAAAGGTCTTGGGCCTTCCCAAGGAAGGTTGTGCCACTGTCAGTCCATAGCAATAGGAGAACAATGACTTTAAAAAACAAAAGGAGAAATTCGTGCTGAGTTCAAAGCACAAATTGAACTCTTTGATTGCTGAGTGGATGAAGTGTTGCCTGAGAATATAGATGTTCTTGTCCATAAGCAAAAGAACAGTAGAGATTTTCTGTGCTGGAAAGTAAAGTGAAAAAGGAATGGAATGGAACAAAATTCTGGTCACACCTGAAAATATCAATTGCAATTGATTGTCTACAGGAACACCATCATCCTTTAAAGCTGTACAAATACATATTTACAGGCTTCTGTCAATTAAGCCATAAAAGCTCTGTGTGTTGATTTTAACACTAGATGTCTAGATGGACAGAGTCAATTAAAACAATTCTATGTAACAGAAGCAAGGTAGGTCATCTTCTTCTGGGAGACCAAAGAGGATAATTTTCTGACATTACTTTGCTGATGGGGTGATGCCCAGGCTCTACATATCACTGACTGTGCTTAATGTTGTGGCTCAGGATTAAATTTTACAATCCCTCTCTCAGTTCCAGAAATCAGATTCAGGTCTGCATATGGTCCTTAAATATAAAGCTAATGTAAACAGTGTAGAACTTAATGGAAATCCTATAAAAGTATAAATCCAGTGGATTTATTTCCTGAAGCAGCAACGAGGGTTACTTGAGCAGAAGCTACAATTGATCCAGCATGCCTGACTCTATATTTTGTAATTCGTCTTTTACAGCAGTGTTTAAGCACCTTGTATATCAAGGAGATTCACAGTGATTAAGGCAGAAGATTGATTTCAATCCCTCCTTTGGAGACCAATGCAAAGTTGTTTTGGATGATCTCCTAGGTGGTTTCTGCTGTATACATATAAAAAGATAGTTTCCATGATGGGATAAGGGTACATAGTACAAGCCTGCTCTTGTTTCTCATGGGGCAAAACTCCACAGCTGGGATGCTTTATACTGTGTTCTTTCAGCTTCTGCACCTTGTGCATGATTGGGTACCTTTCTTTTGCAGAAGGGCTCAGAATATTTTTGTTAGTAGTAGTTAAAATGTCACTCCATTTGATATTGTAAAAGGAGATTTTGGGAGATTTGCCTATAGTCTGTCAACGTTAAAACTGTACTGAAAGGCTTCTAACAAGATTTAAGATCTTCATCTGGACTTCCAGTTGTGATCTAACAGGATAACTCAAATGATGCTCATGGTCCATATTGATAGGAAAAGGTCCTGCATCTGAATAAACAATTCATAGACACTTTAAAAATTCCAGACACAAATCAGGCAGAAGTCCAGAGCCAGGATACTGAAGCTTTCTCTGTTGAAAACATTAGCAAAAATTGCACTGGATCATCCTCAGATTAAAAACCCAGCCAATTAACACCTCTTGCCTTTGCCATCTTCATTTCTGATTCATCACTGAAAAATTATTAGAGAAACTTTGGGGATTCATTAAACTTTAAATATCGAGTTCTTTATATTCTTTATATTCTTTATTGCTATCAGCAAGGCAGTTGTTTGCTTGGGCTACTCCAACACAGCCAGGCAGTGCTGGGCAGTTCAGAAGTGTCATTGTCAGGAGGGCTTAAAAGAGCCCTGCTCCTAAATATGCTGTTTAGGCCCTGATTTCTCGATTTTACGTTGCCCCTTTCAAATTAACATCAGTCAAGGTGATGGATGTCTTGTCACTCTAGAAATGGTTTCCACAAAATAAAAATCATGGCTATATTTTCATATTATCTCGTCTTTGTGACTAACCAAAAGGAATTCTAGTAAACTTCTAAGACCAGCACATACTTATTTTCCTTCTTAGCCAGGGAAATGGTTTCTTTTGACTTTTCTGAGTAACGTACTTGCACACTTTGCATTAACATTCACCGAGGTTAGGTGAATGTCTCAAATCTAAATATTTCCAACCTGTATTTCTGAAAAGTTAGAGTATTCCTTCAGGGTTGGGAGAGTCCTGTCTGAGCTGATAATAAGAATATACACTGATAGGCAGCCTTTCTTTGGAATTAAATTTTAGTACATCTTCAGTGTTTGATATTGTTGGTAACAACTTTGATCCTGTAACAGTAATCAGATTTTCTAGTGGCATGTCACTATTAATTTCTGTTATTAGTGTATTTCTATTCAATTGGTTGTTAATATTCCAATTTAAATCATAAATTCTGTAGCCACAATACACTTAGGGTTTATTAAAAATTTCAGTAAAAACTTATAGTAGTTGCTGACCCTTTCTGTTTGGTTTTGTCGTATTTTAAACAAATGTGCCAATGGTACCTTTACTTGGGTCTTTTTCTTTGCCAGCTTTTTAGGGGGTGTATCTTGCACACCATTGATCAGAACTTTTCTAATTAAATTTTCTAATTATTGCTTTTCTCTTAGCTTGCACAGCTTGCCTTTTAGTTGCCCCTCAAAACCCAGTACATTTATGTAAAATTCAAGCTGGAGAGCAATGCTTGCATCTTCCTGCTATTCACTTAAAAGAGAGGCATTGAACTAGCCCTTGGTCTTAAATGTACTGGTTTCAAAATGAGCATAAATGGATGATTATGCATAAACGTCAGCATCTCATGAACAGGTAGAAACTCCAGAATGTCACAGACGGGGTTTTCTTGTCCCAGCAGCAAGAACCATGTTTGTATAAAGTGGAAGGGTTTTCAAAATGCAAATAATTCTTAAATTATGTGCTGCAACAACATGGCAGATAATAAAACCATGGGAGTGTAATTATATTTTAAATTATTTAAATAAGTAATAAAATTAGAAATCGGTCTTTCATTCTTAAGTTGTAAAACTTTGGTATATTATCTTAACTATTATCAACTAAGCAAATGATTTATTTCCCTATCCATTTATAGTTGGCTGAACAATTATTCTAATCCCCTTTCATTATTCAGATGGTGTATTATAAACTGAATCCCTTACAAGTTTGTCTTTTGTGACTCATGTGTCTGATGTGAGTGATAAAACTTTGCTTACACACAAATGTATACAACAGGTTCTCCTGTCTCAAAATCCTTTAAAATAACCAGATTCTATAACTCAAAACTGATCTAAAATGAGAATTTTGTTCAAAGAGCACCTACTGGATGTCTTCATGGTTTTGCCTCAAACGTTTTGTAGGGTTAAAGAAAACCTGCCCTTCAGGTTATCCAATAATGAGCATCTTTTTCCTTTTTCAGGCTCTTTCAAGTATTTCACAATGTATAGGCTCTTAATACATGTTCTTTCTATTTGGCAAAATGCGGGAAGCCCTTCCCTTGCCCCAGCTCATGCTGAAAGTGTACATTCCAAATTCTAGATCCCTTTTTTTTCCCCCTTGGTGACTTTGATCTTCACAGCAACCACTGAACAAGGGAGTTGGACTAGATGATATTCAAAGGTCCCTTCCATCCCAAGCTATTCTACAATTCAATGAAATTAAATAAACTTAGGCTACCTACTGATTGCTTCAAGTAATCATCACAGAAATCCTTTGGGCTTCAAGTTGCAACTCCTTACAACAGCCTAAACCAACGTCTTTATTAAAAGAAAAATATTTCTTTTTTTAATTCCTAACAAATTGTATATAATTATAGTCTGATTTCACTGCTAAAGGATAAGTTTGCAGCAGTAATTCACTCTTCAAAGAATTTCCACACCTCCAGGCCAAGTGGCTATAAATCGTAGTGCATAGGGGCTGGGCTGGTGAGGCAGCTTCTGCCAGGGCAATCTCCAACTGATACTATTTCAATTAATTAACACTGGAAACTGTATCCATAACAGTCTTGCTTTTAACTGCCCTAATTGGATACATGTATGTCTCACGTATTAACAACTCAGTGAAATTCAATCATTTGTGGACATTTCATACTTCAAACTACATGAACTGGTAATGTTACAAATCCGTAGATTTCCAAGCATTCTCCCACAAAAATGTGTCAAAATAAATACTGCTTCGGCTTCTCGGGTTTAGCAGGTGTGCCCAAGTCGGATTACAGCAACTACAGTTAATTATCTTACTCTCCCTGGACCAATGCCCTGTGCTTGCAGTCACTGCTTTCCTCAGTGTTGTTTGAATAATATGATTAATTTAATCCATCCTTCCAAAAAATAAGGCTCATAGAAAATAAGGTAATTTACACTGGGCTTCCAGTAGTTTCAGACATCTGGCCACTACGGCTGGAATCAGGAATCATTATTGTCACCCCTAAAGAAAAGTTCCTCAAATCCTAAAAATGCTCCCAAACTTTTGTTCCAACTATACCTCAGCTGTGGCCAGAAGCTGTTTTTAAAGACCAGGCTTGCCTTGCCTATGTATAAAATATACAGAACTCCCTGAGTGGATGCATGTAATTATACATCTCTTCTAACAACAGTTCATTTACAAGCAGAAAAATCATGAGTGTATTATCAACCTAATAATCCCTCATTAGCATCCTAATAAACTGAAAAATGTCTAATGACATTACATTTATTAAGAACAAAAATGCTGCTTCCTCAATCTCTTGTTAAATATAAATGTCTGAAACAGAACATCCTTCAGAAATCTGCTGGGTCTTGCTTTCCGAAAGGTTTATGGAAACTTAGGAAATGTAAAGATATTTTTTGATTGTACCTAATAAATAATTTCTTCATGTGCAAATGGAGAAAAATCTTGAACTACAATCTACCTCTTCTTTCATGCAATTTTACTAATTCAGAGAAAGTCGTGAAATTCCTAGAAGTAAATTTTTCTAGCCTTTGTGAAAGCATATATGGCATATGTATCTGTGAAATCCACAAAGTGTTTGTATTTAGTCAATGTTAGTAATTCCTCGGAAGTGAGGCTGTGGGAAAGCACATGCAACCTGCTCCTCCAGGGTCTCCCTGCTCCTTGGCTGGACAGCTGCTGAATGGTGACCAGCAATCAGACTCTGAAAAAGAAAAGAAGTGGCAGCTGCCACAGTGCAGGAGATAAAAAAAACCTTCCACAAATAACTCGGTAATTGTTTTGGATCAGCTATAGCGGGAAGTGTTAATTGGTAAAACAAAAGGCTGTGATTTTCTAGTGGGTTATTTTCTACTCTGCTGTATGAGGGATGTGTTCCTAATAGCCCAGGAGCAGAGCCTTCCTCTTCGGGGACTGAGTGATGACTTGTTCTCACATGAGCCTGCAAGAGGTATTGCAAGGGGGCAACAAGGCCAGTTTTGGGATACTAGGCACTCTTGGGCACTCTAAGTGATCTGAATAATCCAAGCAGATACTTGGGGCAGAGGATGGGTCATTTACAGCAAAGCAGAGGAAGAAGCACTGTGGCTTTTGACAGATAACTGTTTCAAAGTCTGGGTGCGGGTCAGACAGGCAGAAAGGGCAAGCTTCTCATTTTACAAAGCTCTTTCCTGGTGGAAGTAGTATTTTCTTAACCATGGCACATGCCAAGCATCCCACCTGCTGGAAGAACACAGCCCCTTAGTGCATCCACCACACAGACATCACCTGACACGTGCAGATCCTGCTGCTGTGAGGCCACCAGCATGCCTCTGAAATGTGGGTGTTTCTGCAGCAGGACCTTTTACAGAAAAAAGTGGCAAGTGATTTCTAATCTTCTTTCTTAGGGGAGAAGAATGTTGGTTGTTAGAAGGTGTTACTTTAACTGTTCTGGTGTGTCTTGCAGATTTTGGTTCTTAGAACAACTACATCTGTTCAGCTGGCACCATGTAACTGCTCTACCATTTTTCACCCTAGCTGAAGTTATTGGTCCATAACAACTTCTTGCTGTGAGTACATTATCATTTTTAATGGAGTTTATTTTTGTTTCTATTCACTCCTATCTGACGTTTCTCTTGTTATATGTATTCTTATTTCTCATGCAAAGAAATAGAAAAAATCACAGTATCTAGCAGGAAAAATAATTTGTCTGAGTGAAGTCCACAACAAATGTAAATGACAGGTATGTGCTGGGGGAGGATGTGGGCACCTTAGAAATGCCATAAATGATCTATTTCTTCTATTTTGACCCAGGATCTTTTGTGAGGTTTCAGTTATATCAGAGCACAAATGCTTGAGGGTTTGTGCCACAGTTTTCAGCTTTCTCTCATTCGTTGTAATAAGAGTCAGGATTCTTTCCTGCACTGATTTTAATTCACTGCACCAGCCTTGTGCCTGAATTATATGCCTGAGCATCTGGTTTTCCAGGACTTGGAGCTCCTAAAGATGAATGGAAGAGGTTTGGAAAACATTATTTTTCCAAATGTCTTTATACCATATGAAGATAGACTGTCCTTGTATTATCCCACCTTCTAGTGATGTAATACAGGAAATGGAGCCAGCTGTAGGAGGAAATTCACTGCATAAAGTCAGGGAGGCAAGAAGCAGCTACTTTTCTTTTTTTGATGAGGGCCTGGGAAGTCATAGATGCTGAACAGAGAAGAGGCAAAGCCGGAATATAGGGTCACAAACACATGTTCTGGAGCAGGGCTTGTGCTGGAGTCCTGAGCCCACCTGAGGACTCATCCTGAGCAGCGGGAGCCTGAGAGTCTGGGAGGGACTCTTCCTCAGAGGTAGAGTGATGCCAAAAGCCAGAATGGGTATTTGTTCCACATGGCATGATGCTTTGCATGGCAGAGCTCCAGCTTCAAGTCAGGCCTCAGGGCACAATGGCTCTTGTCAAACAAAAAGTAAAAATAATTTTTTCCATATCCTGTTCAATGTAGAGATTTCCCAGGAAGACTTCCCTGTGATGTGAGGAGGAAATAAAACAACACACTGTAGTAGCCCAGGAGGACTCTCTCAAAGAGGTGTGAGTGACGCCTCTTTGTGTGGCTTTGTGTCCAGCCACGTTTGAGATGGCCGATACAGAGCCCGTGGGCCACATTGGCACACATGTTCAATAGTGTGCACCCTGCATTTAGATTCATGTCCAAGGAAACAGGGTTTGACCTCTAGCTGCTCCAAAGGGATTTCTTCATATTCTCCCATGGCTCTTACTCATGATTTTTGTATTTACTATGGCCACAAACACAAAAAAAATGCTCCTTCAGTCACATAAATCTCCTCCCTCCCAGTTCCCTCTCTCCTGGAGTATGCTGGGCCACATATTTGGGTAAACTAATGCAGTAGGGTTTTCTGTGTTCGTTTTCTGACATTCTCTGAATACAAACACATGGATTTGTAAAATGTACTTTCTGAATATGTACACATGCTGCTGACACCACTGTTTTGGCCAGCAGCTCTTTTCCCATGACAGCATTAGGGAGCTCTCCCTCTGTGCAGTTCCACTTGAACTTTGTTCACTACTCTACGTGTCAAAAGCAGGAATGTTCACTTCTGGGATGAAAGGAATGAGCTAAGACACAAGCCAGGATGACTATGTTGATCTGCATGAGGACACACTCTTGTGTAATTTAGGGATAGGACAAATACTTCATTGACCTTTACTCCGGTATCTGCTTATTTATCTGCATTAAATAAACAGCCAATGGCCATATCTCAGCCTCGGCAAACAGCAAGTTCTGTCAGCACTGCAGATACCATTTGTTGCTTTATTTTATGGGAAGGAAGGAAGGAAGGAAGGAAGATTACCTTTTTATTACTGCTGTCAGGGATGCCTCACCGCAAGGCCTGCTTTCCTCTGCCCTGGATGTTTGGAGCTTTCATACTCTTGTCCAGATTTTACCCTATGGCAAAATTCTGCCCTGAACAAGTTCTCAAGCATGTTACACATTTAATGAGAATGACAGCAGTCAGCTCTAGGCTTAAAGACAGAAATAGCAGATCCTTATCTGAACTCCTATGAACTGGGTGGGGGGAAAGTCTGGGTCATAGATGGAGCTTCCAACAAGTTCCAGCTTGGTTTCTATAAGGCTAACTTAGTCCTAGCATTAAAAGAGAAAGACATCCTTCAACTACAGCTTCGGGAATTTTACCTCTGTTGTTACCTCAAATGCTGGTATAGATAGGCCTTTATTCTAATAGCTGCAGAGAGTAAAAAGCACACCGGTCCTGTGCAACCAGATTCTCATATCATCAGTACCAGCCTGGCATGAGAAGGGTGTCCTCTTTTGAATCTCTTGGCTCAGTTAATGTGGTTTATTTCACACTCGGAAGAGCTGGATGCTAAAACTTAGTGTGGGAGAAATTTAATTTCAAGTTTGAACACAAAGTGTGGTATCTGGTTCAAATTTCCAGTTTGCTTTAGCTGGTGCTCAGCACCACTGACTAAACTACTGGAAAGGACCCTTTCTCTTGGTACTCCCCTTACTTCTACTTAGGATGCATGTAAGAGAGAATCCTAAACACAAATGTCTCACAAATGTTGAGGTAAGTTGGACCTGGTCCCAAAGTTTTCAGAGCCTTTTTCTCTAGGAATAAAAACCTTCCCTTCAACCTACATTTTGGAGAACTTTACATGCAGTTTGGCTTAATATTTAACCTATTATCCTGCTCTGATAGGGTTTAATTTCTCTACTGAGTTCTTCTCAGTCTTTTTTCCGATCAGTACTTCATATGGGTTTTGTGTCCAAGCCAAAGACCACAAACACCTTATGAGGATCTCTCCATGGACTTCAGGGACAGCTTACGTTAAGCTATGACATGTGTTTCCATGTGCCTTCAACCAGGGGTTTTGGCAAAGTTGTGAAGAAATTTGGTTCTCTCTTACTAAAACCAAGAAATCCTGGATTCTTTTTGAGTCACTCTTTGCTTCCTTCTTCCTGTGCTGAAATGTTCAGTAACTTATGGATGTTCTCCCAAGCAGTGATAACATTTCATTCAGAAAACTTTGGTAACCTGCTGATTGATATACAGCCACTGGCTAAAAAAAGCCGCACTTTTCCTGGACTCACTCAAATAGCTTTGATCTAGAAACTTAAGAAATTTGCAAATGTTTTGTAATAGGAAAGAGAAAGATATTTTACAGAATGTTTAGGAAATATTGCCCAAAATGAACTCGTACACACTAAGGTGGAGAGGGTACATGAAATAGTAAATACACAGCAAGGCTGAATTACTCATGGAGAAAGGAAATTGCCTGCTTGCCTTTGGGTATGGAAATGTGAATGAACATCAGGTTTTAAAATGAAATAAATTGTTTGATTTCAGTCCTCCCCCTGTGGTGCGGTAACATCAACATCATCTCTTGATCTTTTTTGGGAATGTCCTATCTTTCTTCCCTTTTCCTCCTCCCACAGCATATTGTTGTAGTATTGTTGCTGTCAGCTGCTCATTCTGATGGCATTTTCTGCTTCTCCCAAACTTAAGGTGAGCAGAATTGCAATTGAGCAGGTAAATATAGAGAGCTCCTGCTTGGTATGCAGCGGCAAGGACCGGTGGCTACCAAACAACTGGTGGGTATAGATTTTCTATACCAGTGCTGCACAGATTTATTTTCACAGTCTGTTCTGTAATCCCTTGGTTCCTTGAGGTGCTGGATGCAATTTTTAACATTTTCCCATCACAAGGTGCGCCTGTGTGTGCTTGTCTGCTTGTGTCTACATAGCCTACAGAATTCCAGGACTCGCCTTGAAGTGGGGATCATCACTCTTCTCCTGTCTTTGAAAATAGGACGGCACCATGATAGGTTGATAGAGAAGTTATGGTCTGATGTGAGCTTTTTCAGTCTTAAAACTGGTACATAGATTACTTGAACTCATCTATATGTATTGTCCTTCCCCCTCTGCCATGGCTTCTATTTTCTCTTCTTTATGACAATCCAAAAAACAGTTTCATTCCCTCTCCTCCCACTTTAGCTTGCACAGTAGCAGCTCTCTAGGCCTAATTGCTGGCTTTGCTTCCTTCCTATCCTGGCCTCCTTCCTCTCCTCCCAGCTCAGATTCTGGCTTAATTAATACAGCTGCTACCAGATGTTTCCACTGTACAAAAGGAACTTCTACACACCTGCATGGGAGGCGTGTCTCATTGCAGCAGGGAAACCTGTTTGTCTAGGCAAAGGTATTAACTACACCTACATATGATTTCAGACATGGGTATCTGCAAACCACCATTCTGGAAGTTAGGTTTTCATTCTGTTTCTGCTTTTTCTGACAATCTACTGACAAAAAGACAGCAGAGACCCTGTAAGAGAATGACCATCTAAGACGAGTTTATTTCTTGCAGGAATCCCTGTACAGAGGGCACAAAGAGTCCTTGCATGGAGGGAAGGGAAGGGCAGTTGCATTCTATTCCACCTGGAAATTCCACATCTAGCAGGATAATCCAGATTTTTAGGTACTGGAAATGAACAGAATGGCCCAAAGCAGCTACAACATGTCAGGAACTGTCCAATAATAGAGGCTGTATGTCAAGAAGAATTAACCATTTAGGTAGATAATGAAAAGTGTTACATTTGATAGGGTAATGGGAAGTACAAATCACTGTGTTGCATGACCTAAGGCAGCTACTAACAGATTAGAGTTTGGAAAACACTTTCCCCATGGCCAGATGGGCAGATTATTCTTCAGTTTTCCATGGCAAAAATTCTTGTCTCTAGTTCTAAAGCATTTTCTACTGGAGTATGTGGTTCCCATACATTTTAAACTGACATGACACTGGGCTGTGACAGGCTCCCACCTTCAACCACGCTTGCTCTTCCATGCAGGAGTCTCCATCAGTATGAGAACGAGGGAGTTCCATCCATGGGGACCCTCTGAAAAGTGTGTGGTGACTGGAAAATGCAGCCTTCCAGGAGATGAGGCTGTCCAACGCCTGCTCTGGGAACTGTGTAATCATCTCCCTAATTTAAGGCAGAATTTAAACACCTCTCTGTTCAGCATTAAGATGCTGCTTTCTCCTTCATGCTCACCTTCAGGCTGTTGACAAAACTCCAAGGCTGTTTATGTACACTTTTAGACTAGGTTTGTTGCCTCTCTGGGGCTGCTAGGTCTGGGACAGAGCCTGAGGTTGTTTTATTTAATTACATCCTAATCTGCCCGCTTTTCTGTGGGCTGTGCAGTTCCCCAGAGCCATCTTATGGCTCCTGCAGGTTTTATTTACCAACACTTAGCCCATTTCTCTTCGGATGGATTTCTCTGTTCCTGTATCCCACAAGCCACTTACTGCTTACTTACAACTGGCCGGCACTTGGGCACGGCTGCAGTCCCCAGGAGAGGGAATGAGCCAGCCAGCAAAAGGAGTCGTCCCCACCGACTGCTCACAGGAGCCAGAGGAGCACTTTAAGGCTCAGTGTGCTCCTTGCACGTCACGTTTGCAGGCTCTGCAGGTGCCGGGCTGTCTCAGAGAGCCTGAAGAGTGGATCAAGCAGGTGACTCAAGGTGAAGAGAGAATTATACCTCCTAAAGTGATCATAAACTGACATTACCCCTAGTGCTAAGAACATAAAGTTAATTTTCAATTAAAAAATAACAACAATAATGTGGGCAACAGTGCCTCTGGGAGTAAGGCTGATTTGTCATATGCTGCCAGGGAAACAGCAGAGGAAAAGGCACTGGGAAGCTGGCCTAGGTTGTATCTTCTTGCTAAACTGACGCGAGGTGGCAGTATTTCAAAATTCAACTGCAGCCCTAGCACTGCTCAAGCTCTCCACTCGTACCCTCCTACCGGGACGAGTAGAGATCATCAGTAACAATCTTCTGTAAATGGTCATCTGCCTTCTGGTTTTCCTTAGGGTTTATTTAATAAGCCTCTTTGTGGGAATAGTCTCTAAAAATGTCAGGAGATGATTTTGAATCTCCCTTTAAATGCTACTGTTTTTTGGAAGTAAGATATTGGCATGTAAATATATTTGCTATAAATTCAGGTGTAAGTTTATGGCAATCTAATAATGCAAGCTATTTTAATATGAGAAGGCCTATGCTGTTTTTTCTCATGTCAAATTTAGAGGAGCTTAAGCTAAGACAAATAAAGCCACTCCTACAGCTTTACGTCTGCTCAGTTGGAAAGCTCCAGCACAGTAAAACATTGATACAATGGGCAACTTGTCTTGTGATGACAGTTTTCTCCTATCTGCACACTACCACATTCTCAGAGAGATGCTGCAGCACGTTTGTCTTGAGCATCACCCTCGGTGCTCTGTGAGATAGCACTGTATGGGGCATCACACTGGGGGATACATCAGACATCTCTGGTGCAAAGGGCCAGTGGCTCTTGGTGGCCCCTTGGGGGCAGGCTGGCTTGTAGGGTGATTTTCAGAATGGCTCATAGGATAATTTATGGGGCAGCCCCTGTAATTGCAAGGCAGCAGCTCTGTGGGTCTCCCCCTTTGTGACTGTACAGGAGGGACACCAGGGCTTGGCAGACCACGTTAGCACAGTCTGACAGCAGAGCCCTGCAGCAGGAGACAGGCTGTGTCACGGGGACTCTGAATGTGTAGGCTGTGTTCCCAGCCCCAAGGAGGTGTGAGGTTGGAGTCCACAGCGTGGACTTCAACTGCTGGAGCTCAAGCCTGTGCTCAGCGTTCAAAACTTGTCACCACGTGTTACAGTGTCATGCTAGAGTCCTATATGTGCCATAGCACGCAATGAGCAGGAGCCTTGGTTGCTGAAGGGCTGCCCCCCACCTTGTGAGCCTTCAGTTTAAAGACCCCAGCATCAGGGAAATTTCCTCTAGAAACTTATTTTAAAGCAGAATTCTCCTGGTGAGATGGACATACATGCTGAGTCTGCAGAAGTTCTTTGCCGGGTAACCTTAAGTAAAGGAGGTGCAAAAATCAGGGTACTATAAAATCTCTTCTAAAATGGTCTAGGATTGCAAATTTGACTCAAGTCTTGCTGGCTAAGGAGGCTGTTTGACTTGTAAATCAGTTTCTGTTTACAACTGCTGGTGACAGATCCCACGCTATTAAAGATGATGTCATTTCATAGTGAAGTGTCTGTTTTTCCCATGGTAAAGATGGATCTGTCACCCCAGATCAGACTTTTGGCTCATCACATCTTGTTTTCTGCCTCCAGGGATGGACAGTGGATAGTGCTGTAAAAAAAAGCAGTTCACTCGCTCCTTTAAAATTCATGTATCCAGTGAAACAATGCTACCTATTTGTCTCACCACCTGCACATGCCCTAACGCATTAAGCTTCACTGCACTTCTAGTGGCTTGCATCAAGTCAGATCTTGCTGACAGTACAAAACATACTGAATTTGTATTTATTTCCATGGAGCCAAGGATTAAATCCACCAAGGTTTCAAGTGCCTGATTCCCTACTGGTCTCCAGTGCATATGCAGGGCTCCCCAGGAAACAGCAGCCAGGAGATTTTTATTAGAAGCCTTTGTAAAAATCGCTTCTTGCAATGTCATGAGAGTTTTCTCATAAGCATGTTGAAGAATGGGTAAGGAACAAGAATAGCCACACATGATTTAGTCAATGGTTAATGAAGCATATTTCATTGACTCAAAGAAAGAATGCTATTAATGCCCTCTCATACACCCAAGAAAATTCAAAGGGAAAAGATTTTTTTTACTTCTTGTCCTTCAGACTTCAGAGACATTACTGTTACATCCACATCCAACCACTGCACTGAGAATTTGGGCCCTGGGAGTTCTGCCACTGTTAAAGTATTTGGATCTAACCCATGTTTCAATATACATTTAGGTTTACTGTTGGTCCTCTCTGTATTGAAAACTAATGTTCTAGCTGGTTCTAACCCTGATTAGTTACTATCTCAGTCACAAAGGGACTTACACCTAGTGGCGTACATAAAATACACACAGAACACCTTAGATAACTTGGAAAGAAAGCCCTTAGCCCCAGCAAAACAGCAGAGAAAACCCAGACCACAACAAATTGTAAAACAATATGCAAATAAGAGAATAAGCAAATTAAAAAATGGGAAATGGAAGTGGCACTCCAAGGCAAAATCCTTTCAACAAGAAAGCTGATATCAACACTCTGTGTCTTGTGGATGTAGCCAGCTGATAAAATTATTCACTGCTGAGAAATGTCATTACTCTGGAAAAGAAATAAAGATTAATGCTCAGAAATGAAGAAAAGGCTGGAAGTCCCTGGTGACTGAAAAATGAGGAACAGCATCATTTAGGCTTTGCTCGTTGTTGTTGTTAACTCTCCAGGGAGACCCGGGCTGTGAGCTTTGCAAGCTTTATTGGAACTGCATTGGCATTAATCATATGCCTGAAGGCAGCATGGCATGTTGTTTGGCAAATGATGCTGTGTGATATGATGGGAAGGAAGCACTTTTTTGCTTCCCTCTTTAATAATGTTCACCACACATAGACTTAATTCTGATCTCACACTGGTTTTGTATAGTGATTTTGCTGATTTATGCTGTCATGTAACAGAAAAGAAGGCCAAGATGTTAGGGTGGATACACATACAACCAGTCATCACTCATTTGAAAGCATTCTGTGCATTGCATTTTAATAATACTAATGATTTTTTTGTTAATTGCAAAACTGAAAAAAATTGAGAGCAAATCAAAATGAAATAAAAATCTTTTTCCTAGATGCTTAAAGAAGACAAACTTGCTTGTGCCACAGGAGAACAAGGCTTTATTCATTGCTTCCTGTGTTCGAGCTCTGTGGTATCAGTTTACACCATTATGAAAGGGGATTTAGATCCAAGAGGCTTGTTAGAAAAAAGGAGGTGTAATTAAGTGCTCATGTGAATAGTTTGCTTAGCAGTATGGATCCATCCAAAGTGTGACTTAGGATATGGATGTCCCAGGTCATTCCCAACAGGCAGCCCTTCTGCTGTCCTAGAAAGGGGAGTTTGGCCAGGCAAGTGTGGGCTGCATTGGGCCCTTGTCCTCGGTGCCGAAGAACAGTCCTTGATCTCTTTGTTTACTAATCTGGATGCAGGCCTGATGACTGTAATTTAGGAACACAGCTCTATCTAAACGGGAGTCACAGAATTTCTCTCCTGCCACACTGTTGATGTCTTTACAGAATAAGCTGGGAAGCCCATGGATAACAAGGACAAGACTGCAGTTCAGTTCTCTAGAGGCGGGATGCTGTGGTACAAGCCCGGAGATGGAGACAGCCTAATTATCTTGAAAATTTTGATTATTCAAGGCTCATTAACACTAACTCAGTAATGCACTGCTATGTTTTTTCTGGATGACAGTCAATGCCATCAGCCAGCGGTTCAACAGGTAGTGGCTAAAGGCAAAATGGTGTAACTACAATTCCTGCTCCCAAACTGTCCAGTCCAACAGCCGGAACGGGACTCCACTGCTTTTTACCATTGCTGTCTGTCCACCAGCAGCAGATGATATGTTTTGGCAAACCTCACTCTGCTGAGGAGGCTAAGGCCTCTGGAACCTGCATTATGTGCAGACTCCAGAATTTTTCAGGTATTCCTCTACTGTCCTTGAGGCAATTCTTTAGTCCTTGGGGACAGACATTGTTCTACCTCACAAGGCAAAATTCTGCAGGTGCTGCAAAGTGAGAGAGCACAGTTCCCTGCTATTAGATGTCTAACTGCCTCAATCTACCAGAAAAAAAAATTTTCCAAGCAGTGAGGTATGATGTCACCAGGGAAGAATAATTAAATATTCTGGATGATTACCCAGGGAAGATGTCATGAACCCTGCCCAAAGGACTAGGAGACAGATCTGGGCCCATTCTCATGGTCCCTGAGGAAAACACAGCCTCCCTTGACATGAAAGACCTAGGCAGAGAACAAGTCTTTTGATGAGAGTGTGCAGACCAGTGTGTCAAAATCCCCATTTTTCAGTATATCCAAATTTTCACAGCACCAGGAGCCATGGTCATAGGGCACCAGAGACTGTTTTGTTGTACTAAGCCCACTCCCAGCATACAGACCCATCTTTTCAGAATGTGTAGTAGTGTTTCTGTGCTCTTTTTCCAGCACCTCTATTCTACAGAAAATTAACAATGCATGAAAATAAGATAATAAACTTGTGAAGTCTGGAGTCCCTCTGGTCCTGCAGTATGACCAAAGAAAACTTTTCTGCTCCACTTAGAGGGATGTTTATATGATGTTTTAGGGGACCTTGAAGAAGTTAAAAGGCACACAGTGGTGTGGTACCCTTCATGTCCCTCCATCAGATGCTTTGGTTACCAGGAGTTCAATAGCGCAGGACATTTTTAAAGATGCCAATCAGAGAGCTAGTGTTCCATGCCTGAGAGGAAGGAATTCGGGCCCCTTGGCATTTTGTCCTTGTTTGTTGCTCTGCCAGGCTTGGCACTCCTCTTTCAGCTTTCCCTCTCTTGGAGAGGACTATCCCTGGGCACAGCTGCCAGTACATCCAGCTGGGATACAGCAGCGGGAGCAGTACCAGAACAACAAGCAGGACAACCAGGCTGCTGCAGGCCAGCACCAGGGAAACCCCAGCAGGCTGGAGGGGAAGTGCAGGAGACAAAACCTCAAATTGCACCTAGATGTTCAATGAGAAAATGGGCTGAAGGAAAACAAAGGTTTGGAGTAATTTTTTCAAGAAACTCACATAGTTTTTGCTATTCTGAACCAGAGTGATTGTGATGTGCAGATTAGAGCTCCATAGTTGCTTTATACAGACAAAAAGGTGTGTGTATATTGCTTCAGTCTTGTCAGATGAAGGTGATTATTGGATTTTACTTGATTTGTTTTGTGCATTTGTTTGGGTTTTGTTTGGTTGGGGTATTTTAGCTTATGGGTCATCTTTCAAAGATTTCCCACATAAAACATGAGAACTACAAACTTCCTGCTTGCAAACCCTGACTCTAATACATTCACAGGACTTCATGTGAACGGGCTTTGAGGGAAGAAAAAAAATAATATTATAATATTCAGAACTAAGTTATGAGCACTGAAAACTTTGGAGCTGATATTCTTCTCTAGCTCCGTAAACAAGAAACCTCTGTTTGTCTCATCCAAGTATTATCAGTAAGTACCTGGGAGTCATAAAGAATACAGCCTGCTCCTGTGAGTCAGGATGTCTGCTAGGCACTTCTTAGGAACATTTACCTTGCAAGCTCTTTCCAAGGAAGCTATTAGCATTGATTTCAATGAGCACAGTGTCATTGCTTTTTCTCTAATAGAACTTTATTGTTTGACACTTTGCTCACACAGCTTTTCTGCTTACATGCATTCGTCCTAACAGCAAGCTGCAGACACAACAGGGGGGAGCAGTCTTCCCCTTTTTCAGCACTCTCTGTGTATATACTGAATGAAACATAATATTCTTAATAAATAAATAATGCAGTGCAAGATATGTGGGGAGCAGGAACAAAGGAAGAAAAAGGCCTGACTGAATTTGGCTGGCAAACTTCAGAGCATGCTGGCCTAGTGTCTTTCATCATTGAAGATTCATACAGCTACTTCTCAACCCTTCATACATATGCAGGCTTGTATTTGTGGAGGTTGCAAAGAAAATCCTTTCAAGTGTAAACAGTGTATGAACTCCTTGCTATCTAAGAATATATCTCAGAGGTGCAAACTGCCTCTGTGCTCCCTGTCAGAATAATAGCTCTGAATATTAGCTCTTTCACATGACCAGAAGTGTGGATATCTCTAAGAAGTGCATGCTAGCTCTACGTCACAATACTGGTCCTGTCACAAAGTGTCACATCTACTGGACCCGAAACTTTCATAGGCCCTGTCAGAAGCAAAAAACACATGAAAAAGAATGTAGGTACTTTCCTGGCTGTGCATTTGTTTTTCAGAAGTGGTGAGCACCCACAATGCAGGGAGTCTTCCCTTCTGGGTACAACAAACTGAGGGTGTTCAGAAGGTTTTTGCTTCCATGCAGACAGCAGCCGAACATAATATGTGCTGCAGGCCAGGAGACAGGGAGCAGCTGTGCCATGGCATGCTGTCCTGTCAGTGCTACTGTCAGTGCTACTGTCACTGCCCCAGAGCCCCTTCAAGCGAGCTCCAGCAGGAGCAGCAGGTTCTCAGCACCCCCAGGTGTCCTGTCAGCTCGGTGGGTGGGAGTGGCACTTACTGGTAAAGAGGTCCCCAGGCATCATTTCAGAACAGGTCTTTCACAGAGATACTTTTGACATTTCCATGCTGTAGCTTTCACCATGTGCAGCAGTCAAGCCTGAGAGCATGATTTTGGGAAGAGGATCAATATGGTCTAAAACGCAAGAAACCAAAACCTTTAGGACAGCTGATTGTTGTTCTGCTGATGTGCAATTTCATCAACCAGTGACAGCAGAATACTGTTCCACATTAAATGTGGATGGCTTGGAGAACATTATGTTCTTATTGCCCCACAGAAACCAATAATAAAATTCCTGATCCTTCTCTCTGAAGAGATTCTTTTGGGCTAGACCCAAAACTGCATTCTGCCTTTTTGCGTGTCTCAAACTCTCCTGCTGCTGGCTGTTGAAGATGAAGGTGAGACTGGTGTTCCTAGTGCTTGCTTGCGAGCTCTGCACTGATATCTGAAGTGTTTCTGTGTCCAGACTGCCCATGCTGTTGTTTCACACTTGTCCACCTGCTTCTGTTGGGTTAAACAATGTTCTTCCTATCATTCCTCCAAGTGTTTGGGATTTCTGATGAAAGAGGGAGCGGCAATGTCCATTACTGTTATAAGAGTGACATTTTTACATTTGCTGATATTTCCTTCTGTTTGCCAGTGCTCCGGAGCCAAGTCAAACAGCCCCACCTCCTTGCCTTTCTTGCAGCTGACAGCTCTTCCCAGTTCACCCTGTGGTCATGCATTTCCAGGCAGTGCTGTGCTTCAGCTTCGTGGGACAGGCTCACTCTCAGTCCCTGTTACAGGAGCCAGCTGGGCAGCTCCTCCACCCCAAGCCCAGGCTGTGTGGCCCCCACACTCCCCTTTCTCGTGGTGGCTGTGTCCACCTGCAGTGCGACTTCCCCCCTGCAGAGAAAGGAGCAGCCAGAGGATGTTTGTACCATCACAGCCACCTTTTTCAAAACATGCCTCGCTTATCACTCAGCTAGAGAGCACAGGGTCCCTGGGTGGGATAGTGCAGCAAAGCTGATCTGAGAGGTCCTTTAATGATGTCTGCTTCTCCTTCTCTGCAACATCTGAGTCACCAACCCTTTCTCCCATCACAGTGATGGAAGCCAGGCTTCACCGGCCACATGTCAAAGTCTGTGCAGCATAACCTGGGGGATTTGCACCCTGGGTTCCAGTGACCCAGCTGGGTAAATCTGGAACATGAACTTCTGTTGGCACCCCACAATGAAATGGTTTCACAGCCTCACCAAAATGTGTTTGTTGCACAAAGGGAAAACTCCCAAATACCCCAAGCGTCCCAGCTTCCTTCACTATCATCTACTCTTGTATTTTTCTTTTTTTTTTTTGCAAGAAATGAGAATGTTTGCTATAGATGAGAATGTAGCCCTTGAAGCTGAATGTAAAGGAGTAATTTCTTATTGGATCCCGTAAGAGTTTTGCATAGGAAGAACAAAAAGCCACTGTATAAGATGTGTAGATAGTTGTATCACTCTGATTTATGTTGAAAATGCATTTTAGTTATAGCTACAGGAACTATAAAAGACAGTCTGAAATACTCTCCAGGCTTCCTATCTTTCATGAGAAGAAGTGTTTCACAACAAAAATAGAATATATATACTTGCTTGTATTTCATTTTGCATTTTCTAGAGAAGGGAGCAAGGTGACATAAGACATTGTGCTAAAGAATCAAATGTATGTGTATCTGGTTGTTGCCCAGAATTGCATTTTGTGCTGCATGAAGGGTTATTTTCTGTAGAGCAGTATTTTTCTTTTTAAATTTAAAAATACTGTACTGTAAGAAACATCTATGGAAAGGCATATCTGCAATGGGTATTTAACCTGCACTGAAGCTCATAGAAATGTCTGAGGACTGACAGTAGATTGCTGATCATGACCTGTTCTTCCTCCAGGTCTTTTTCTCCAGGCTTTCACCAAGTCCTCACTGTCAGGCCTAAATTTGACTCAGCTGAACTATGGACAGGTTATCTGCAAAAGGAAACTAACCCTTCGGTGATGTTATTATACAGCCATTACATGATCAGGGTAGATGGAGGGGGCTGAAGAGGCTGAGGTAATAAGGGCAAAGTGCAGCAATGGATGATGGATAAAGAGGACATGCAGCAGCAAGGTAAAATGCCAGAGGGAAATAAGGGGTCCAGGAGAACCATGCTCCTTGGGCACCTGAGTGCATTTGCCTGCAGAGGGAAGCCAACTGCATGCTGGTAAGGCATAGTAGTGATTTTCTTGCAGAGCTAGTGATTCTGTCGTGCCAGAAGTGGTGCTGAGAAGAGTCAGAAGTGATTGAGAGTCTCTGTTAATACTGTGCCAGGTCCAGAGGTGGGTACAGCAGCCAGTGTAGTTAGGGGAAAGGGAGCTGTGCTGCTGTATAGCTGCCCCAGTGACATGAGGCCCAGAGTGTGCATTCCACAGGGTGCGATGAATGTGGGGGGGGGAGAAAATACAGTTCCTGCCAAACCACACTGGGATGTGCTGCAAAGAGAGGTCATACAGACCTTTGTATGTGTAAAGATGAAGGAGTGGGGCAACACTGAGCTTTGCACTGAGAGCAGTGGAACACTGCTCTCCTCATGCCTTCCCGTATCCTGCAGGCAGGACCTCCAGTACAGGGAGTGCTGCAGAAGAGCAAGGTCACCTTGTGGACACTCCTGTGTCTTAATTTCTCCTGCTCTGAAAAAGAGACCAGAAAGGAAATAAAATGATGAAATGTGAGGGAAGCTACTTAGAAGAAAATCTTCATCATTTGCACAACAAAGACGGTGGTCAGTCATACAGAGCACCAACACACAGCCACGTCACTACCAGCCTTTGGTGATATGATGGTGGGACATTTAAAGTGGGGTAAGGCAGTCCCATCGGCAAGGCAGGACAAGAACCTTCTAGGAGAACTTGCAGCAGAAAAGTCTACAGCTGCTGGGAACCAGGGGTGCAGAGGTAATCCAGACTCCAAATGACAAAGTCCTGGAGAAAAATCTGGGAATGAGAGAAGAAAGGAAAGGTTAAATCCTTGAAAAGGTCTGGAAAATGGGCATGTGTGCTATCACAAGGGCTGAGCCCCACAGCTGGCCCTGAGCTGTGGGTCTGGCAGGCAATATGGGCTCTGCTGTCTGCAGGAGGGATGTGAAAGGACCAGAAGGGAAGGTGGTGAGGAGGAGGTTCAGGGGTCTGGTGGTGGCCAGGCTGAGTGTCAGTCGGTATCAGCAAGAAGACGTCAGAAGTCAGTGTGAAACTAACCTACTGGGGGGCTGGGTATATTTACCTTCTGTTAAAATTTCAGGTGGCAATTTTGCAGCTTCAGGACAAATCCTATTCCCCACTGAGGCCAAAGACACATCTCCCTCTGGCTTCACTGACACCCAGGAGTTCACTTCAAGAGGGGGGAAGTGGAGTGCTTGGCTGACGAAAGATGGTAGTGCTGAATAGTGCTGGAGGAGTGTCTCACCCTCCCTGCTGTTTTCCCCTCTGCTCTGGAGTTCCGGTTGGAGCTGCTCCTGGCTGAGTCAGTGCAAGGTGCTCCCTGGTGTCAGGCACCGGGAGTCACTGCTTGCTGTGTGACCTCAGCCTCCAGGGAAGGGGGGGCAGTGGGGGAGCAAGAGAAAACGCAGCTTGAATATTAAGCTGAAGTGATGAATGTGCATTTGCTCTCAGGCAAAAGCCACAAACCTCAGAGCAGCCTCTAAGGCTTTCACTTGAGCAGACCACAAAAATGGCTCAGAAAAATTTGTACGGCTGCACTCTTACCTTAGGATTTGACATCGTTAGCTCATGTTCAGTCACTTGCTCCATATGCTGGAAATGGTCAGCAGTGCCATGTCTGTGGCGTTTTGACAGGGCAGAACAGCATCTCTTCTCATTCACTTACAGGATCTAGTCATTAAAAGGCTGGTTTTTCTGCCCAAGGGTCAGAAAAGTGTTTGAATGTCAATTACTCCTGTCTAAAAAGACAATATTGCTTTTCTATCTTTAATCTCAGGAAGAAAGGAAACAATTACATGGTCCAAAGTCTTAAACAATAGCCTGTAACTCAGACTGCCTTCTCAGTGATTGTAACTAGTGTCATGACCCTTGAGAAATAACCTCAAACACCTCTTTGACACCACTGGTCTGCTTAGATGAGAAACAGGGCACCCATTTAATTTTTTATGTCTCTTTCTATAATATTATTAATTTCTAGTCTTTTTTTTTAAATTAAAGAGCACATGCTCTCTTCTGGATTCTTGAAAATGCAACAACACGAAGTAAAGTCCAGAAGAAACCCCTGCCAAAATGCTCTGGCATTAGGAAACATTCACACCCACCGTGGCAACTCCTTCCAGGGAGAGAGGCAGGAGGGCACCCTTTGCTGTTGTGGTGCTGGGCAGGGATTAAAATCAGGCAGCCAATGCACTGAGTAATAACCAGACTTAGTAGAGGAGCTGTTTGAGATCATGCAGGTGAGCCAGTCATGGTAAAGTCACTGTTGCAAAAAGGGACAGTCTGCAGAGCAGAAGCTGCATCAGAAGTAACTCAGCAAGCAGCGACTGCAGTTGGCTGGTGCTTTGCACACCTTCCCCGCACACAAGTCTGCTCCCCGAGCAGTGATCTGCTCTCCCACATGCAGACACTGCTCACGGGGCAATGGAAGACATTTTTGCTATTTAGAGCAGTGCTTGTTCAGTCCCTTGCACCTTAATTACTTTCTGCAGAGACTGTACTGCAGCAATTTATACTATTTTGAGCACTATAATTGTTTGGAGATGTGATTACAAATGGTACCTTGGCCAGGAAATGCTGGATTTTTTCTAATTCCCCTTGAATAAATCTGTGAGTCTTGATTTCATTGTTTATATGTGTGAGATATTCAGTAAATGGGTACACGCATAAGGAATACATGTGTGTGCCTATGCAACTTTGTGTCTAAACAACCAAAACTTGTGTAACAACCATAAACAATCACTTAATCTAATGTTGCAAGTTTTCCTTCTGTCTCTCTGTTTCTGTATTAGTGTTCTTTATGGATGCTGCATCTTTCCCATGAGCCCTTCAAAGCCTGGGAATTGTGTCTCGTCCTTTCTGCAGGAAAGCACCTACCACGTTTTAGAACCTAGTGCCAATAAATAAATCAAATAACAGCTTGCACCAGAGATCTGGGACTCTCCACAATCGTTTTTATCTTCGAGTGAATGATGTGTGGTGGAGAAAGCTGCTGAGTTTGCAGCTGCAAAGATTGAAGCCCTTTATTTACCCACTGAACAGAAAAAACAGGGGTGACAGGAGAGCAAACTTCCCTGCATTGCCCCATGCAGGCTGGGAGAAACCCCTTCCAGCAAGAATTCCATCTCCCTGCTCTGTCTTTGGTGTTGCGCCAGCTGTGACAGTGACTTTTTGTGATAGCAGCTTTTTGTGATGCTGGAATGATTTCACTGAAAACTGGCCACGAAAGAGTCTCGCTCCCAAAGGTCAACAAACAGATGTGCATAAAAAGGAAACTTTACAAATGTTTGAGTAGTTCCTGATGTTTAATTGTATCCAAGGGCTGCACTGTTGGTGTCAAGCACGTGTTCCCTTTCCTATAGCAGCACAAGAAGATTAACTATGAGAGGGCCACATGTAGCACCCTGACTGAAACAGGGCAACATGATTAATGTTCAGACTGTGCTTATTAAGCAGAGAATCATAGAATCATTTAGGCTGGAATAGATATTCAAGATCATCTAGCCCAGCCATTAATGTTCACCACTAAACCTTATCCACACGCCTTTTGAACACCTTCAGGGATGGTGATTCCATTGCTTCTCTGGGCAGTTTATTCCAATTCTTGACCATGCTTTCAGTGAAGAAATTTTTCCTAATACCCAATCTAAACGTCCCTGATGCAACTTGAGGCTATTTCCTCTTGTCCTACTCTTTGTGACTTTGGAGAAGAGACCAACCCCCAGCTGGTTACACCCTGCTTCCAGGAGTTATAGAGAGTATTAAGGTCCGCTATGAGCCTCCTTTTCTCCAGGCTAAACACCTACAGCTCCCTCAACCGCTCCTCATACGACTTACTCTCCAGACCCTTCACCAGCTCCACTGCCCTTCTCTGGACATGCTCCAGCACCTCGATGTCCTTTTTTGCAGTGAGGGGCCCAAAACTGAATACAGGAGTCAAGGTGTGACCTCACCAGTGTCGAGTACAGGGGGACAATCACTGCGCTGGTCCTGCTGGCCACATTATTGTTAATACAGACCAGGATGCCATCGTCCTTCCTGTCCTTCCTGGGCACACTGCTGGCTCACATTCAGCTGCTGTTGACCAGCATCCCCAGGTCCTTTCCCACTGGGCATCTTTCCAGCCATTCTGTCCCCAGCCCACAGCATTACATTGGGTTGCTGTGACCCAAGGGCAGGACGCAGCACTTCCCCTTGTTGAACCTCACACAACCGGCCTCAGCCCATTGATCCAGCCTGTCCAGATCCTTCTGTAGAACCTTTCTACCCTCCTGTAGATCAAAACTCCCACCCTGCTTGGTGTCATCTGCAAACTTGCTGAGGGTACACTTGACCAGCTTATCAGTGAAGATATTAAAAGGCCTGACCCCAACACTGAGCCCTGGGGACGCCACCAGTGACCAGCCACCAGCTGGATTTAAATTCACCACCACTCTCTGGGCCCAGCCATTCAGCCAATTATCTACCCAGCAAATTGTGCACCCTTTCTAGCCATGAGCACCCAAGTTTCTCCAGGAGAATACTGGCCTGGATGCAACAGCTGGTCTGGGTGCAATGGCTGGCCTGGATGCACAATGACTTGGATGCAACCACCTACTCCATAGATCCCACAGTCACTGTGGCTGTAGCCTGGAGATGCTGCCTGTGTGGATTGCGTGCATCCTTCACGTATCCCCAAGGTGTCTTCACCCAGACAGCTCATGGCCAGGATATGGGCTGGCTGTGCCTCCGCCTTGGCCCAGGACTTCTCTGCCCTGCAGGGTGCAAGCTGGTGTGTAAAACTATTTTCATAATCTTCAGAGAATATTTACTCTCTATGCTTAGCCCAGATAGGAGATGCCTCCTTTGCCTGTAATGCTTTTGGCAAAGTAACCTTGCTAAATCCAACAGATACCTGATCCAGCCCCTCAGCTCAGCACAGGATGTCCTTGTCAAGCTGGAGCAGCATTATGCCATAATACCTCGACGTGTATGTTTGAGTGTTTCACTGCAAGGGGAGAGATTGCACAGGGAGTTCAGACCTTGCTGCCAGGCAGCAGAGCAATAAAATCAAGGCCGAGCAAACAGAAAAGAGGCTGAAAGAGGAATAAATTTTATTGAATAAAAGCATTTCACAAAGAAAACCAGAATTATTTCAGTAAATTGGATGAAAGTACACACACCTATAAATGAAAAAGAAAATTGCAGGAGATCAGTTCTTTCCAGAGGGATGAAATTTTCCTTTTTGCCCTCTGGTGATCAATGGTAAAGCCACAACATATTTCACTAGGAATAGCAAAGCATGCCTGAAGACTTCCCGAGAGACAACAATAATCTTTAACAATTTGCACTGGAGCAGCAGAGAAGGTCACTTGCTCTCCACGCATGCTGGGGGTAACGTGAGGGTAGGTCAGGTACAGGTCACAGATTTCTGTTTAAACAGACACAGGAGTCCCTGTACCCTGCAAAACCTGTGGTGAAAAACAGCCCAAATATTGTAGTTGTTATGCTTGCTCACAGGTTCCAGCGAGTAAATACATGTATTATCTTGCTTTTTTCAGCTCTACACTCTTCACCCCAAAGCCTGATTTTGTGGGTGCAAGGAATTTCCCATGTTTGAGCTGTACTCCAAACTCACCAACATCAATAGGATTTTGGGGTTAAATTCAGTTTTCAATGAATGAGATTTCTATCACACATTGCTTCTTGTTCTTCCCTTCAGTTTAAAATGCCAGAGAAATCAGTAACCAAAGCTAAGTTAACAAAAGACTGAAGTTTACCATTCTTACTGTATTTGCAACCCTTCTGAGAAGACTCAGTGTAGTTGTGCTGTATCTCCGCTGCGCATTAACACACCTCACAGCTGCACATCATGTTGTCTGACTATGGGACCATACGGGACTAAACCTTCTCAGGCTTAACGAATTTATTCACAGAAAAAGATAAATTATGTGCAGAATTGCCCTTTTCTGTGAATAAAATTCCATAGAAAGAGGATTATGTATTTCTCTAAAGCTTTTTTTTTTGAATGATGGTTAATATTCTATTTTGCTAGTGAGCAAGGTAAATTTCACCAGTTTGGCTTCTGATGACAAATCTGATCTTGCAGCTCTCTGTATCTTTAAAAGTGACAGCTTCTCTGTTAAATTAGCTCAACTTTCTGCTGTGATTGAACCTTTTTTTCATGTAATTCAATCACAGGGCTTTTTTAAACATCAGAGCCTTACATGTACTTCCTCGGTTTTGAATCCTGTAAGATAAATTTTGCTGCCACTATATCCTCATACTTTTTTTGACTTTTATTCTTATCCAATATAGAGACTGGATTTCTATTTTTCCTTCCCCACATTTTTAACGCACACCTTTTATTGTGAAGTGTTTTTTGTGAAAATTAGATGTCTTTCTTTAAGCAAGGATGGATAAGGAGGGTGGGGGACATTCATATGAGTGCTCTTGTTCACTTTGGCAACACAGTGACGTTAAGGCCTGCCAGAGTGAGGGTCCCTGCCTATGGGGCTCTGGCTCCCTGCCTGGGGCTGATCTAGCTGGGCCATTGCAGTCAGCCTGCTGCCCCTCCCTTCTAGCTCTTGAGCACACACTCTGCTTATGGGACAGCCCCAGACCTTCATACATCGAGGGTTTTTGGGGAATTATCTCCATTTATCCCTTAAAAAACATGATAGAACTGAAATTGAAACCAAATCCTTTCAGACATACAGAACCCTCAGTCTTTAACTTAAGGAAGTTTATCCTCAAATAGTTATTTGATTACAGTGATTGTAAATGTTATGGATCACATTCTCAAAGCCATGGAAATTTTGATTTTTTAGTAGCCCAAATCAAACAATTTTCTGGTGAACCTCTCACTACCTCCCAGCTGAAGATAGTGTTGCTTCTAGTGAAATATTTAAAGGCTTTTTATTTGGTTGATTTTGATGCCAAAAGCATGTTATCAAAAGGCTGTACTGGCTGTACTGTACAGTTGAAGACCAGTTCTGCAAGGACATACAAGACCCCCTGTGAAATTTTCGGCTCTCAGTATGAAGGAACAAGGTATACTTGTAAGTGCAGCAGTTGGTACTTGGCATTTTTGCAGCTCTTTACAAGGAGCTGGTCAGCACTGAACAGGATTGACTAGGAGACAGAGCAGCAGAATTACTGGGCTGGCTCCACGTTCCTGGATGAAGGGACAGAACAGGAACTCAACAAGCTCAACAAAGAGTTCCTGTCAAGTTTGTTTTCCAGTTTAATGATGAATAAAGGTCTCCGACTGCAAATCTTATGAACCTGTGAACACGGGAACAGAAGCAGGGAAAAATAGAATACTTTTTGTACTTCAGGGACTAGCTAAAACCCAAGAAATTTAAGGACTCATAAAGTCAATGTGCATGTGTCTAGTACACTTTTCGTTTTTCTACCAATCTATATGAAGGGACATTTCAGGCCCCAAAGTCTCTTTGGGTCCAATTAGGCAGTGGTAATTTACTTGCTGCCACTGCTGTCATTTTCATTTTGATGCTCGTTTAAATAAATTCCTTTAAAAAAGGGCAGCGATTGGTTATCCAAGCCTCAAGTTTTTAGTGCTTTTGCTTTATGACAAAATAATCAAACATCAAGCTCTGACCTGACTTGGCACTCCACACAGTGATGCACTAAAGTACACGTGCTCATCTGTAGAATTGAAAACATTTATTAAAGAAGGGGTCCAGGCAACATGCTGTACCCTAGCAAGGTCGGGGAACAGTGACAAAAGGGAGTATCTCGCCCTGGAGCTGACACAGCATCTTCCTTGCTCAGTGCTGCAAGAGGACTCTGGCCAGAATGTGCAGTAAATACTGGAAGAAATAGTCTTTCCTGCCCCTACCTTTGCTGAACATGTTTGTTATGGCCCGTTCCTGCAGGTACTGATGGTAATAGCAGCCTGTGACTTTAGTATTTGCTTTTCAGGTTGGGAATTTAAAATTAATACTATTTTCCTTAATTTATTGGTGCTGGTTTTCAGAACTGAGTACCCTGATGAGACAGTTAGGACCATGTTTTGAGGACAGCCTGGACTGACCATTTGTCATCTCAGATTGCTCTTATTAACTGGTATGTTCCTCCATTGAAGTGGATCCAGGCACTTCACAGCTGTGTCAGTGTATACTTTCAGAAAGCAGCCAGCAAAACGAAACCTTGTTCCTCTCCCAAAGAGGCACTGGGATGAAGTGGTACTGGATACACAAAAGATGACAACTGTGGGATGCCCACTACCCACTTCCTTGTGGCTGACCACACCACTGTCCATGCTCTTTGATGTGAGATGCTCCAGCTGGCATCGCTGGGCTATGACTGCATTCAATTGTATGCTCCTGCTGTGTTCACATACCTGTGTGGTTATCTGTGCGGGAGGAGTAGCAGAAGCCTTATATGCCAACTCCTTAGCAAGATGCCAAACTGTGGTGTCATCTTTCCTCTCCTGAGCCCTGCCTCTGGACACTGATATTCTCTGAAACCCAGGTCTTTAAGTCCTACGCACAAAACGATGCTATCCATGCTCTACGAACAGAACAGACAGGATGATTAATCAGTGGATGAACTGCACTCATGGTAACACATCATATATAAAGGGCAAAAAGAGAAACCTGTCAGACATAAAAGAAAACACTTCCCAAGTGACTTTTATTAACTGAAAGTGCCAACGAGCTTTTAAACAGAGTCATCTCGCTCTAATGCCTTTGCTGCAGCCTTTCATGCTGGCTGACATTGTCCTGGAGACATCCCTTAGGTGTCTTGTCATACCATAAGGACTCTGGAATTAGGTTATTCAGGATGTTCCCAATTATCTCTGCTACTCTTTCTCTACCATTAGAGCAGCTCTGGGAGCTCTACAAAAATAGAACCATGAGAAAAAAATAATTGGGAGCAAATTAACAATGGAAGATGCAGCTTTGTCCTTCAAGATGACCAATTAGAGGTTTCCGTTTTATCTTTGCATTTTGATTTACTTGCATTTATCTTGTCCAGCTATCTAAACAGCAAATGCAGACAACAAACAGGAAAGCTTTTTTCTTTGAGGTACACAATGCCTTCAAGTCTGCTTTGGCTACTTTTCTCATTTGATACAAGTCTCATGTTATTGGAGATGACCTTCTATTCCCTGTACTACAGGGGGTTTAAAATCTAGGCCTGAACGTGGGCTCCTTCCCTGTAATAAACGCTCCTGGATATGCCACCATGTAAATTTTATAAAGTTTGTGAGTTTATGTAAGGTTTGTCTTTGCCTGTCTGGGTTTGGGCAGTCCATATGGTTTATGTCAGCATTTGTAAGGTTATCGCAAAGGTTATCTTAGCTAAATTATAGCCCTTTGTTTATCCATGTGGTTAGTTATGGTGCAAACAGCTGCACTGTCAGTAAAATCTTTCTGCTGCCCTCAACCCTGACCTGGAGGTACCAGACTCTGAGAGGTTACATGGCTTCATAAGAGAGCTGCTTTGAAGGAGCTGTGAATTAAAGCTGACACTTTACCTGAAATACCTGCCCCCAAATTAGCTGTGAAAAATCAGGTAACCAACAGAAGATGCCACTATGTCTTTGTCTAGCAGCTCACTGTGGTCAGTGAAGCTTCTCCTTGCCCTGGGAACTCATGCGTAACACGTCTTAAAGATAAGAAAACCTGCAGTTGCAAGGGAATATCTGGAAGTACTTCAGGAAGGTGGGGGGAAGAAGCCATTTTTCAGCATATGACCATGGCCTGGGCCTCTTGATGATTAGGGACTAACCTGCCTGCTGCTCCAGTGGTCCTGAAATCATGGTACAGGGGTCTTTTTTCCTGTTGCCACAAAATACCTGCCATCTTTCCCTTCTGATCTCCCTCTCTGTCCATACTCGACTGTGAAATAGGAAAGTTCATGTTTGCAAATCAACACATTCAACAGTCTCTTTCTTTACATGCATTCTGTCAGAGACGGGAGACTTGTGATCCACTTGGAGCAGAATTGTTTTTTGTTCTCGCTTCTTCTCAAATTATCGTAAAATCAACTGCTAGATGAATCATCAGCTCCTTTTCTCCTGACCCATTGCATATCACCCTGCATTTTGCAGGGAGAATTCAGTTTCACATTCAAAATTTCTGACTTGGACTCACTGTTTCAGTCTATTTATGAGGCTTTGTTCTGATGTGGACTGTGCCAGTGGGCCTCAAGCATAAAATCAGTGAGGTAAAGTGGTGCTAATCTGCTGTGCCTCCTGAATCTGGCTCTCTGCGTATGTGAGCATGTGCCTGTGCGTACGTCTGCCTAAGCAAGTGCATATATGTGTGTAATCTAGCCGAAAAGAGGATCTAATTAGAGCTAACCAAATACTGGAAGCAATTTTTCTTTGAATAAATTATTCAGTGCACCTTGTCTTTGTTCATCTAATAAATTATTCAACTAATAGTATTTGAATGGTGCTAGAGCTCATAGGCTACTGGAGAAACGATCAGTCAAATAGCATATTCAGTAAGGAAGACCAACATTTGCTAAATAATGTATTTGGCAAATAATATTCATCCAGCCCTGGTTTTAATTGATCTAATGAGAAAGGCAGACAGCACATGACACTCATGGACGGCTTGGCAAGTGCTTAGGGAGCTGATCCTTTCAGCTCTTCCTCCTCCCCCAGTGCAAGTAAATGTACAGAGTTTCCTGTTGGTATTGATGTGAGTGACCCAGCTGGGCACCCCACACATGCATACACATTCCCACAGCCAGAGGCAGATATCCAGGCCTCGGCACTCTGTGGTGGGCTGCCCAAGTGAGCCTGTTGCTTCCCAAGCTTGCCCACTCCTCACTTTCTTATGTGTAGATAGTTTTGGGTGTCTGGGCAGAAACTCTACCAATGCAGAATGCCAGCACTTTTCCTGCTACTTTGCACCCGAATTATGTGGCAGCAAGGCCCATTGTCTTGAACTAGCATAAAAGGAAGGGAGAAAAAGAAAAAGCCCAACAACCCACCCTCATTTACTAGACAGGAAGGTTGCAGGCTTACAAATAATTTATTGGAAAAGGAGGAGTATCTTATTTGCTGGAGGAGCTGATTTCAGGAACATGAATGAATACATTTTTGTGGTAATTTTATGCCAGACATTATGGAGACATGTTACATATTTCCTAATTTTTAAGTTTGATTTTTTGTTTCCTTCCACCATCCTTGCTTTTTCCTTTTTGTGAAAATAAACCCCAAACAAATCCAAACTCTTCCTTTCCACATGACATTTCTTTTTGTGCAGCCTTTCATCTGAAAGAACCTTTTTTCTTGGAAATGTCGAGCTAAGCCTTTGAAAAAATTAGATGTCATTGGCTGTGTGAAATGTCTTCCTTCTTTTCAAAGCCAAACCTCAAGGATATCTTGTTTAGAAACGTCACATCTGCTTTATTTAACAGTACCCAGGACCACGCTATTCAAATTAGATTTTTATTGTATTTTGATGGTACTATTATTAATAGAAAAATACAAATAATCTAAAAGACCAATGCAGAGTGCCAGACACTTTGCATAGTTGCTTATTTCTGAAATAGGCCCATTGGCAGGGACCCTTTGTAGGCTCAGGTACTACTTACTGTGGCTTCCCCTGTTAGGATCTGTCACATTCTTTCCAGCCGTTGCATATGTATATAAATGCATTCTGCATACCCTTCCTTTAACGTGACAGCTCAGCAGCCTGCCAGTGTTTGAAATTATTTAGACTTTATTTATAAGGGAAGTTAAGAGTGGGAAATTTCAAGGCTAGGCCTTTTCTGTGTTCAGTGTTGTAGAAGAAGGAACATGAGAAGTGAACAAATGCTTAAGTAGAGAAGTCAACTAATAAAACAGGTTGTCCAGAGAAGCTGTGGACCTTCCATACGTGGATGTGTTCAAGGCCAAGTTGGATGGAGCTCTGAGTGCCTGGTCTAGTGGGAGGTGTCCATGTCCCCATGGTGGGTGGGGGTGGGAACCAGGTGACCTTTAAGGTCCATTTCAACCCTAGCCATTCTATGATTCCATGATAAAAGCTACACGCTGATTTCTCAGTTGCTGAAGAGGTTTTGCTGGATTTTTCTGTTTCCATCTGCAGGGGAGATGTTGTTCCTTCACAGTGATGCCAGTTTGGCTCAAGACTTTTTAGCAGTGTGAGCCGGAGTGGATTCTGCCATCCCCGGTGGTGAAGCCGGGCCACCAGTGCCACTGCTGCTGTTCAACCCAAGCCAAACGGGTTTTAGTCCGAAGTCACCGTAGTTACTCATGACAAAGGTTTGTAGATATGCGGTTTTGCAGCTAAAATTAGTTTGTAATCAGTTTTATGCAGCATTAATCACTCATGTTAATAAGCCCCTCCAGTCATGTTTAAATCAAGCTGTAAGACCTAAACCAGCACAACAAAAGGTTCCATGAAATCAGTCTGAGTTATCCCCCCATAGTGACTAATTATGTTAATTAATTCAAAACCTGATTAAACAAAATTATGCTGAAAGAGAATCATCTCCATGAGTCTTCAGAAATGCTTCTTTTATAAACAGGGAATGAATCATTTATTGATGTGGAAATTTGGGGTTCGTACATGTGTTTTGTTTTGGTTTTTAATTTAATCTAAAATGTGCCTATTTCATTTCTGATTTCATAACAAAACACTGCGGCCTCAGGGCTTGCATGTCATGTGTTGTGGTAATGGCTGGTTTATTCCTGAAAAAGCACTTGGCTGTTCCAGCCTTTCCTCACAGGAGTGACTGAGCAGAAATTTCTAAAAACAGGGAGCACCACAGATGACTCTAAGCAAAACCCTCAAGCCTGGAATTCCCCCTATTTCGGAAAGATTGACTAAGGCATCTTGACCATTGAGGCTTGGTCATCCAAGCTAAAAATAAACACTCTCATCTACCAGGAATCTACCGAGCCATTTTTAACTCACTCCAGTGAAAATTAAGCAACTTGATGTCTGGATGTTGCCAAGGAGGCTCTGTGATGCTCTCACAGCCCAGGCTAGTGCAGCTTGCTGTGGCACCACTGGCATCACTGCTGTTGCAGGGTGATTCGCCACTCCATGATCCAGCCCATGGGGAAGCAATGCTCTGTTAATTGCTGTAATCAACTGTTGTTATAAAAAAATAAAATTGTCTTCCAGGCAGGCTATGTGCCCCACCTTGCCACATCCCAGGAAACTGTGTCAGCCCCCAGGCCTGTCAGCCCCAGCAATGCTGCCAGCAACGCTGGGCTCCAGTTCCCCACAGCCCTGCTCTACCTGGCTACAGGTCCTGGCAGGTGCCCCATGCCCGTGGCCGGGGCTGCCTGGGTGTGTCTGGCTGGCCTGCTCCTGTCCATGCCCTGTCTGCCAGGCTCTCTCCAACTGGACACTCATGGGGAGCTCCCTTGGCTTCACAGCATCCTCAGAGCCCTTAAGAGGAAAACACCCCTCATTTGAGCATTGCCTCGTTGCACAGGTGTGTCATTAACAGCCAAATTTCACTGATTGAGGACATTTTATTCCCTTCAACAAGGGGGGCAAGTTTGTTCTAGCCCACGAGTAATTGTGCATTAGCAGGGGGTGTGACCAAAAAATGACAGTCACGCATTTTGAGCTAGAATTAACTATTTCGGAAAGTCACGTTTCAGCTGAGAAAAAGGAAAGTACTGAGGAGAAAAATACTGAGCTGCACTGTAAAATTATTCAATATCAAATGATTAAAAAACAGTAAGAAATATTGTAATAACAGAAATAAGTGAATATTAGTAGTCAGTCTGATTATGATTTATATCCTCTGTAGTCCTCTGAACAGAATATTATTATTTTGAGTCATGATTCCCCGTGTGTGAACATTTTAAACCCCAGAAGATGCTAAAAGACCTCAAGTGCTGGATCAGAGGTGGGGTGAAAGCCATATGTAGAAGTATTCTCTTCTCTCTGGTGTATAACAAGTGGGAAAACAAGGAGAGAGACTTCAAGACATAGTAACTGAGAGGCACGAAATGCAGGAAATTACTTAGGGTAGTGAAAGATATCAGGAAAAAAAGATCATTAAAACCAAAACAGTTTGCTCCTAGGGAAAGAAGAGAGCCTCTGGTGATGGGATATGTGATTAGGTGGGACGAGGGAATCATCAATGATGGGAAAAGATGGATGCGCTGGATAAATATTTCTGTTTTGCAGTTGGAAACAAATAATTTATATCCTTGTTTTAAATGAGAAAATATTTTCCATTAGTAAGCAGAGCAACTGTTGAAAAACTTCTAAAAGAGAGAAAAATTTTTATATCCATACCTTCAGGGAAGTTACAGGCCAGGACAGTAAAGGACTTGGCTGCAGGGGTCACAGGCCCACTGGTATCAATGCTGAGCAATTTCCAGTATCTGGAAGTCCCCTGCGAAACAGGGCAAAGGCTACTTTTATGCCAGTAGCCCCAAAAAGAGGAGTGGATGATTTGTGCTTCTCAGTGGTGCTTAGCCTGACATTTGTCTGAAATGAAGGAATGGAAAAGCTGGTATGTGATTCAGGTGATAAGAACAGAGGAAGTGGGGGAGTATATATCTTATATAAGTATATATATCTTAACATATGGGAAACCCAAACAGTGTATACTTTTAGTGTCCATGTTTTAAAATTAACATTTTAAAAATTAGAGTGTGCAGAAAACAGCTAGAAAATGTTTCACAGACCGGAGGAAATGCCTTGCAGGAAGAGACTCAGAGGTTAACTTGTCAGAAAAGAGATGGAATAGTGCCTGAATTAAAATTTGCAGGGCTAAAATGGCAGACCTTAAAGGCTTACTTATCCTGGCAATGCAAGACAAAACGAGAAACAATGGCTGGGAATCAAAGCCGGAGCAATGCACCTGACAGAAGGCTCACATTTTTAACAGAGAGACTGATTGATGAATGTGATGGATTCTCCATGTTTTGATGGCTCCAGATCAAGGCTGAACTGTCTTTTACATACACAAGCTCTTGGGTTCAGTGCAGGGAAAAGCGGTTAAAATTAAATGGCCTGTGATATATACACAAGGTGCCAGACCAAACGGTCTGTCTGATAGTCCCTTCTGGCCTTAATTTGTAGGCCGTGCAAACCTGAAAGATAAATCTGGTCCTGTGTAGGTTTTATAGGTGAATACCTTTCTATTTTCCTTTTCTATTTCCTGTGAAAATGAAGGCAGCAGGGGTGTGCAGTGCTCCCAGCCGGCTGGGTGACCCACTGGAGGCAGGAAGGCGTGTGCCGAGGCACTCGCCCAGTGCGACCCATCAGGCGCTGCCCATGTGCAGGGGGGTCGAGCTCTTGCAGGCACAGGAGGCCTGACTCTGCATAGAAGCTGCCCTAAGCTGTCTCCAGGGAGTAATTCATGGACAAAATACTGAATCCATAATCTGAACCCCATAATCCCTGTGGGTCTCCTGGGAAGGAAGGGCAGCTAGGGACAGGTTTCAGTTTGATTAAGCTGTCATAGCAGACCTTTTTGCCCCCAAGGAACTTCTTATTCATTGCAACCTCTTGTCTGGATAAGAAATGCTTTAAAGACACCCTAGAAGTTGCACTGCAGCATACGAATTTGCCCCAATATCAAGCCCAGAGCATCTCAAACACCTCGATTCCTGTGGACATTCATTAGACATTTCTTTCGACAGTAGAAAAAGTGGAAGCAGAAGGAACAATGACTCCCATGCATGCCTCCAGCACCAGGCAGAGGGAGAGCAGATGGTGGTGCAGGACAGTGCAGACCCAGTGGGCCGCATTCTGACTCAGGAATTTTGTGGTCTGGAAGGGAGCTGCAGAAGGCACAGTATGTCAGTGCAGCCCCCTGGATATCACAGTCACTCAGGTGTGCAGGTAAGGTAGTGCTCAGTGTCCTCTTGTTACAACAGATAGTGTGTTGTCAAGGTTTATCTGCTCCCGCTTAAGAGACTAAAAATAAATACTTTATAGCTTTTTGCAGAGATATTCTGCACTGTCAAAAAAGAAAAAGTTTCACTGCAAACTTGCATGTTGTCAGTTGCACAGCTCTGTGAAATACTTTGCATGGTAAAAAGTGCCTGAGAGGGAAGATTATGTATGAATATGTGAGCAGAAGTGACTTATCCCTTCAGTTAACAGTTGGTAGAAGAGATTAACTGCAAATAGGTTTGATGTATGTAAAGCAAAGTGCTCCATCCTTTGCAGTTTGCTGTTGCTACTGCAGTTAAAGTACTACAATTTTTTCAATGGTAATTCCATGCTCTGTTTTTTGCTCACATGTGAGACATTTTCCTCAGCCTGAATTCTTTGCCTTTTTTGAATCTCTTTAGTGTCACTTTGCAAATCACATTCAGAGGTTCTTTTGGGTACAGTGTTACAAATATTGTTTATTACTGTTCTACTGTGCTAGGTACTGTAAAAAACCACATTGAACTACTAGGAATATTCTTAGAGAATTCTAGGATTATTCACTTTTTCATATTCCAGTTACAATGCTAGAGGCAAAATGCAGATTTTATGGAGAGAAATAACCTTCTCACAGTCTATTTTTCTTATTCTTTCTCCAGCTTTACTCTGTTTTACACTTCTTGCAGCCATTTACACCTGAGTGAAGAGAAAGCGAAGTAAGCATAAAATGCCACCCACTTTGCGTGGGAGGGAATTACTGCATTTAATGGGGAAGGCAGTGAAGGAATCAGGCTACAGGGAGAGAGGTATCACCCATATATAGTTAACCTAAAGACCTTCACACCGAGATGTGCAGATGTGAAAGTGCTAGCAAAGATTTCTGGAGAAACAGTTGTTGAGACTGCAGGACTCAGTCTGTGCTCATGCAATTATGCCCTGTCCCATTTCACGTCTGTGGTGCTAGTTTTTTACTGGCTTAATGAATTCTCAGCCTGCAATGGGCAACTATGATTTTATTATAATTTAACCATGATTTTTTTTTTTCCCAGCAGTTTTGGTTTTGAGCATGAAAGTTATGTTTGAGGTACACTTTCAAGTTCTGCATCCTGGAAAGTTCCTCAGCCTTGATCCAAAGATGCAAGCTGACCAACTTACTTGCTGGTAACATAATCAGTGACTCTTGCTCTTAAGCACAAATTCTTCTTTTACTTCAGATCGTGATCTTTGCAGTTTTCTAGATTCCGGCAATCAGATTTTGTTAGGCTTTTGTTGGCTTCACATAAGAATTATCCCCACTTCAGTCTGAGGTGTTATTGTAGCATAAACCTACTGTAATTCAGTAGTAAATTGTGCCCATGGAGAAAGAAAGGTTGTGTCTATCACACTAATAATTTTTTCTTCTGTCAGTCACATGCCAAGTTAATGTTCCCTTCACATGTTGTTTATATATGGCCATTTTTTTACAACATCCCACTATTAATGTTAGAGGGAAGAATAAGATACTGCACCCGTTTTATAACTTCTTTAATTCCTCATTGAAGAGCTTGACATAATTGGGAATGACTGCAGGTCTGTTGTTATAATTAGAATTTGTTCTCTAGCCCTAGGCTTTTCCCCTTCAGGGGGGTTGATTGGAGTCCTGGGAGGCCTCACTTCTCAGCATGCTATTTCCTGAAGCCTCTTTCATCCCTGCTGCTAAGTGTACACTGAGTGACTTGGAGGGTAAAGCACAAAGCTTTGCAGTGTCTGCAGAAGCAGAGCAAGTAAGTGATTTGTGCCAAGGCAGAGATAGACCAAAACAAGCTTTCTATAGGCAGTAGAGCTGCCAGGATTTTCTACCACAAAGTGGCATATCATCTTCTGATGTACATTGTGGCAAACCTCTGGTTAGGAGCTACTGAGCAAATATGATGGGAACAAGAGAGGGAGGCGAGGAAAACAGAAAATATTACAAGGACGACACAACTTTCAGATGTCTGCAGGGAGAGCTTTCTGTGTATGCAGAGAATTTCTCAGACTCATTTTTCTCGCCTTGGCCAGAGCAAATCCATTGGGTCAAAACACTGCCGGAATCACCATCAGCATGTCGTGGTCAGCTGCACCTGGACTGCAGGAGAGGAGAGGGAGGAGAAGGCTGGAGTGTAGGCCTGATACCATCTCTTGGGCACATTAGCAGGAGCATTGCTGCTGCAAGTCACCCAGTTAGTCACCACTTATAGGAACAGGGCTTTTTGCACTACAGTTGAACTTGAGAAACCATCTTTTTATAGAGTTTTGTTTTGGGCTGCGAGACACCGAGGTGAATTCTCAGCTGCTGCAAATTAGCACCGCTGCATGGGCTTCTGTTACACCAGCTGTGGGCTAGGCCCTTATCAGAGTTTATTTACAGAAATGGGCATGATCTTTTGCTGGGATAGGCAGCAGAGTGACAAAAGATGTGCCTGTTAGTGTGTTATGGTCTCTCTTCTCTGCTGAAGCACACACGGGTGGTACAGTAATCCATCAGTCACCTCTGAATCGTCGGGTACCTCTGCATGCTGTGGTTAGAATCACACAGCTGCAAACCTCCTTTGTCCCAGGGACATCAGTGAGTCCAAATGTTATTACATGTGCACACAGCAACCACCCCACAGTGTGGCATGCATGCCTAGGTGCTTGCAACACAGGCTTATGCACATGTACATCCAGATTCCTATACCCACTCAACCTGGATCTTGAAAGCCTTTCAGCTTCACAGAAGTATAGTTCCTCTGAAATTAGAGAGGAGAAGCAATTACAATGGGCCCTCTAGGATGTCTTGATCCAACCCAAAACTTCTTCAGGCTCTTCAAAATACTTTGTGGCTGAATACCTCACCCTTTCTCTGCTTCTCTCCTTTCCCTCTTGCACAAACACAGACATGACTTCTTGGCAACTATAAAAATCCCTCCACTCAGCCCCAGGAAGTCTAGACTCTGCGGAATTGGAAGGTGCCTTATTGATCTGTCAAGGCATTATATATAGCCGTTAGATTCACATGTACTCTTCTGAGATTACCTAAATCGCTCTGCAAACTGCTAATAAGCAATTTCACAGACCCAGGTGTCCAAAGATAACAGAAAAGTTCAGAAAACAGAGTTTAGCTAACTGATCTGTGACTGCTGAGAGCTCGTAAAGCTTTTAAAATGGGCTATGAGTGAAAGCAATTGGTGAGGAGCTGAGGCAGCCCAGGTCTCTGAGGATATAATCCTTACACCTCTTTAGAGTTGATTATGTGTCACTCACTGCAATAACCTGGTATTACTTGCTTGGCCTTTGTTCTTTGACCAAAGGCAGGGGATAAGTCCATCACAAAATGTCCTGTACTTCCATGTGAAATTGCTGGATAAAGATGCATGAGGAGCTGCACGGCTGAGCAAAATTATTTCACTTCCTCTGGTGAAGCCTGCAGGCTGAATTTCAGGTAATGACTGACATTTCCAGCAGCTCCCTGAGACCTCTGGGGATCCCTGGAAGCAAAAGCATGCTCAGCCATTTGCTTCTCCAGGAAGCGGCCCAGGTCATGGTCTGTTAAAGAGAGAACGATTGTCCATTGTGATTACCTACACTCTCAGCTGCGCTTTGGAAACTGGCAGGAGTGAAAATGTCAACCGTGAGTGCTGATGGGGAAACAGATGCCTCTAGTCATTTAAATATAAGTTTACGGTCCCTATGAGACAAGCAACACATGAATCTCTGTGCAACACTTGCATCCAGAGATGGACCCTGAACTAGGATCTGAGCAGGACCTCCTGAGGATGGCAAGGAGCAGCAGAAAGCCCAGCCAGTCTCAGGGTTAGGCACTCTGTGAACTGCCCCAGGCCAGGATGACTGTGGGGCTGTTTATGGTGTTGGCAAGCTGTGCCTGTGCTGCAGAGGAAAGGTGCGCCCACAGCTCATGCAGACACATGGAGGCTGTGTATGAACCACCTGGGAGTCACTGCAAGGCAGGCTTCAGTGACAGCCGAGCACCAAAGAGCTTCTGTATGGGTTTTGCAGCTGGCTTGGAGCCGTGTTGCCGGGTATGGGAGTGCCTGAACTACCTAATTTCACTCCAGCTGAGGATGAGCGTACAAAATACAGTGATGCCTTTCAGACACACCCCACTGCATGGCTGGGTGCTGTGGTGCCCGTGATGCTAATTTCTCCTCTGGGGTCAAATAGGAGGCACATGCCCTTGATTACGACACAGATTCATAGATCCAAAGAATTTGTAAAGCCTAAACTGAAGTCCAGGGTCATATAGCTCCATCTGCCCTTTTATTCTCCAGGGAATCTCTTTGCCTCTCTCACTGACTCTGAAAAGCTTCCAAAACATATTTCTTGGCAATGCTTGGATCTTCCCACCAGAAGGTCATTATCTTTTCATATGAATAAAGGGAGGCACAAAACTCCCTAATTCCTTGGCAAATAAGCAAGCCTCCATCAGACATGTACTCTTTCTAAGGCCAGAGAGAAAGGCAAAGAAAAAGCTGTCAAAGATTTTTCCCCCTAACTTACAGGACAATTTGTTCCTTAGGTCTCTTCCTCATCAGCAGAAGCTTAGAATAGTGGCTAAAGCAAATGAGAGGGTGGTCTTAGTGGCAGGATGGTCTTTACATTGTCCTATCTTGTGCATCTTGTTCATGCTCCTGGGGTCAAGCTGACCTCTGCAATTGCCCCTTTAGGTCACATGGGGAGGTACCACTGGACACTGGATTTTTCCCTTTACCCTTTGTAATGTGAGGCCTGGCCAATTTCCAAAGCTCATCTGGGAATTTTACAGCAGGCATTGAGGACACTGGGGCTGCCTGTGATTGCTACTGCTCTTCCTGTGGCACACAAAAGCTGTGGCTTTTGTTCTCTGCTGTTGGTCTCAAGCTTGTTACAGAGCACTAGGGAGCATTTTGTGGCCACAGGCTGTGGGGTGGATGCTCTGGAGACCAGTCAGAACTAACCATCTTCCTGTGGTTGTGGTAGATTGAGCTTGTCCTGGGACCTTTCTAATTCCAGCATTGTTGTCTGGCATGGCTCCTGGTATAATGCCAACCACAACATTTCAGCCAGTAATTCTCACCAGAAGGAATAACTCTTTGCTCTAGCAACAATCCTAGAGAGCCCTGGCATAAGACCTTCAAGTGAGTGCTCCCTTGCACCATGAATTTTTGCTTCTTCCTTTATTCAATAAGAAGATGAGAAGTGCAGGGATGGAGATGGAGATCAGCCTTTCTCCCACTGCCTGGAGGAAAGCAAGGTAGAAGCAAAGCTCTCTTGGGCAAGGGGAGAGGGCTGCTCTGTGCCGAGGATTTCAAGCGTTCGGTGGGGCTGTTCAGTACAGCTGATCCCAAATGTTTTACGTGGGATCCCGGACAGGATATTTAAGCCATCACTGCATGTGTGTCTTCCAGGAACTCGGCGGGCCAGGTGCTGAGGCCCAGTTTTCTTCCTGCTGGGAGCTCTGTAGAGTCCCTCACTTCTGCATGGGGCACAGGAGCCTGTGTGAGGTATATTTTGCACCCACTAGTTCATCTGTACTTCCTCCAGCCTCCTCACATCTAGCCTTCCCCAGGAACAGAAGACTCAGAAACAGGGACATGTGAATCCCTGCCAAGCAGAGATCCAGCAAGTGCTATTTAATGCTTCACTTTACCCGCCCTAGCCTTCCTTCCTCCTCTGCTCTTCAGTTCCTGCTCACTGTGAAGATGTGGAGGTTATGCAGGCTGCCATCCCACACAGTTCATCCCTGCATCCCTCTCTCATGTACTGACAGGATCTGACATCCGCCCTCTGAGGGCTTTCCCCTGTGGGCAGCAGAAGTGTAGAGGAGTAGCACATTGTGGTACTGGCAACAACAAAATGCAGGGGAATTCAGAATTAGGTGTCTGCAGCTCTGATTTTAGCTCTCCCTAAAAGGTGTTGCTACGTTAGCTGGGACCTGCTATTTTTAGAGATTCTTTTTCATTTCATGTGTTTCAATATCAGCTGAGCACTGCCACTGAGAGGTAAAACTACAGACTGGGGCTGCTGTTGAAAATCAGGAATTGTCCTCAGATCAGCCACAGACCATACCTTCAGCTGCCATCCAGCACAGTTACACCAGCTGACTGTCTTGCCCAGAAGCCCGGGTCCAAACCCATTATATGGGCTGAGAGTTAAGGGCTGCCCATTTTGTTGGAGAGACAGCTAAGACTGTAGCCACGATGGGTTCCTACATGCCCAGGCACCTGGAGTAAGGTGAAGGCAAAACCCCTTGTCTTCAGCCTGTTGTTGGATGAGGCTTCACTGAACCCAAGGATCAAAACCAGCCGAGTAACATTAGTATAAAGTAGTAGACTGAACGAGAGGTTAGGAAGATTTGCCCACTGTTGTGGGAACAAAGGATAGGTAAGAATTAAGAGAAAGAATAGATGAGGAAGAGAAAAGCTGAATACTTCTTTTTTTTAAACATTTGACCCTTCAGTTGTCGTTGTGTGACTCCAATTGTCATGTCGGATAGTTAGATGTGTTTTTATGAGAAAAACTTGCATCATTAAACATTGTCTGAAATAGCCTAAATAAAGGCTGGTAAAAGCTTGCCATTATCTAGTTAAACAATAAAAAGCCCAGATGGTTGAAAAGAGATCTGTACTTACATAGATTTAAAGATGAGGCCTTATTCTGCAGAATCAAATTCTGTTGCCAATAAACCCCAGAGTTTTTAGGAGTCAGTGTGTTACTCCACATATCTGCTTTCTTGAGAACAGATAATTTCACTATTGGTCCTTTCAGGAAAGGTGCTGGAGGTGTGGTGATCTGATCTCCTCTTTCTCATAGTGGTTTCTGTCATCTCCGTCAGAGTTAGAGGTATCAGTGCTACTGACACAGGCTGAGAACCAAGAGCACTCTGGCTTATCAACACAGCTTTGGTCAGGCAAGATTTGTGGAGTGCAATGGCTCTTGGAACTTGCTAGACCAGATACTGAAAAAGTGTTAGAGAAGACATTTTAGAGATGGCTCCCTGCCAGCATTGCATTGCTCTTACAGGGATGTGGGTGCTCTGTGGGCCTTATGCCCTCACACCTGCGTCAGCAGAAAGGGCAGCCAGCCTTGTGGCCAATGTACCTGCTGCCTCTGGCTCCACCTGGCCTCTGTCTGCATGTGTGTGGCATCTGGCAACCAGGAAACCATGTTCATCATTCCTTTTGTAGGCATATGCATTGCCTCTCGTAGGACATAGCCTGGCAAAAGCCCTCCAGAAAATGGAGATGCATGGAGGCATGTACCCCTTGTGTTGCCAAAGTGATAACGACATCCTAGTGCCACACCTTACTTTTACTGAATTTCTTTCTGGAGTGGTTGCAGATGCTGAAAAACAGAGAGATGGTCTCTTTGGGGAGCTGCCTACAGGATTCCCACAAAACAACCACTGGGAAGTGGTGTGGGAGTCAGAATGGCAGGCAATAAACCTTTGACACCAGCCCACAGTGCACCTAGACATAAACACTGGATGTGTCCTCTGGTTAATTCAACAAAACCACTCCTGTATGTGCTCACATGTGATCCACACCAAACCCAGGAGAGCTGGGAAGGCACAGGTCTGGAATTAGTACTTGTGGATCCCCCACTTTGGGAGACTGCATAACAGCCGTAGCTTAGGGACCCTGACAGCTCTGAGGAATTGCTGTCTGCTGGCTGTGTTCCCAGTAAAAGGATTAGCTACAACAAATGACACTAGACTTATTAATTAAATTAAGATCCTCTCATTGTTTTGGGGCAGGATTTTCAAAAGTGCTCGGCCTTGCCCTAACTGTGCTTTCACCAAGGGTATTCAGGTGTTGTACTGGCATTTCAAGCAGAGCAAAAGCCTTTAGAGAACTTATCTTCATTCTGAAACCCTTTAGCAGATATGATGGGAAAATGCAGTGGATCTTGGATTCCAACGCACCTCATGGGATATCTGCAGCTGCACAGGTCCTATCTGCTCTCCCTACATGAAGCAAAGTCAGATTTGGGGCACATCTAGACAGGAGAACCCTAGGAAACAGCAGAGGACTTGGGGTGCTCCCCAGATAGCTGGTGCTCCAGGAAGGGGACATAGGAGGGATGCTCCAGTTTTAAGATGTGCTGCATACAAAATGTTCTAGGGTGTGTATGACATTAAAGATCTCTTCATGCCTGCATCCTGTCCCTCTTCCAGTTTGCTTAATCCTGTGCTGCCTTTTTGAAATGTCACCTGCCATCTCAGTCAATGCACAGGCCCTCCTCACTTCCTATCCCAAATTGTTCCAGAGCCTTGCTGTCCCCTGGTAAAGTGACACTGCAGTTTGTACTAAAGATGTGGAGTACCTTCCTTCCCTGTCATTTCTTCCATGAGCAAAAGGTCAAAGCTATCACTTCTGTGGCTGGGTAGGAGGGATAGTTGTGAGTTGAGTCATCCCACAGGCGCAGGGTGTCCTATAGATCCCCCATTGTCTCGGGAGGGCAGTGAAATCCAGGCCAGCAACCTCAGGCCTGATGCGGCTTTTCCAGTGCTGTTGATATTTAAGACAAATGATTATTATTTCAGCAAAGAGGAGATGATACCTACCCCTTCCGTTTATCAGGAAGGCTGACATTAAAAAGCCGGAGGCAACTGGGAATTTTTCCTGAACTGGGAGCAGTTTTTTCAAAATTACAGCTGAATTCTTCTCTGCCCTGACTGCCATGTCATGGCACCCCATTGAATTAATTGGTTTTCAGGGTCGAATCTGGCCTGGCAGCCTTCACACAAAGGCTATGGAGAAAACAGAGCTGCTCCCTTTTTTAAGACTCCCACAATACAGGATCTTGATGAAGTTAACAGCTGGCAAATGCAGAACGTGGAAAAGGAAATACTGCTTCAGGCAGCACTGTCATTGTAACCCTTGGAATTCAGGGCTGCGGGAGGCTCTTGCAGATAGATGTTTTTTCAAGGACAGCAGCGCAACAAATGCGACAGTCAGTAACAAAAGCTCAGGGAGGAAAGCAAGACACAGCAGGGGACAGGGAGGAATTGCCTTTCAAGCGTGGCACTGAGTGACCAGACGGGTAATTTGGGAGGTTGTCTTTCCTTAAGTATTCAAGAAATCTCTAGGAATGGGAGGCACTGCAGAATTGTCATTTTATAGTTTCGTCCAATGCATCTGGTCAAAACCTGGAGAGTTTTAGTTTCCAGAGCCAAAAAGAGAACCTGGGCCAATTTCTGATCCTTTTTATGTTCTGATAGAGATTTCCATCACACATGCAACTAATCCTACGGGGTCAAAGCCTCTGACAAAGAATGTCCTCATATTTTAGGTTGTATCAGCTAAATGTGCAACTAAATATCTAAACAGCAAAGCAAGGCTTATGTGATTACATTTCTTTCCACACATTTGTCTCTCAAACTTGTCCCCTTCCCACAAGAAACTTGGAGCTCATTGACTAATATACCCAAAGTTTACATAGGGTAGAGATCAACTACATTCCCATCATTTTCGTGGAAATTGATGTTTATTCAGAAGGAAGTGAGTGTCCTATGGCATACTCACAGTCAGCGCTTTTGGAGAAGACAAAACTGCAGTGTGATTTAACTGCTACCTGTGCAGTTCTGCCTGCTGACTGGATGTGGTCAGAGTCCATCTGACCCACGTGCAGTATGGGATCCAGCAGGGCCCCATTGCCCCAGGGCCTCTCAGTGGTTAGTGTACATGCAAGATGCTGCACAAGGGCTTGAGCTCGGGTGCGTGAGTGTGGAGGGGGAATTGAAATATTTTGGAGGTGGGAGAGATCAAAGGGAGCTTGATGGAGGGGTTACTGCAGTGAAAAAATATGGTCACAAGGCATTAATGTGTAGGAAACTGGATTATGTCACTGCTTAGAGTGACTTGCTTAGTTTTCTGGATAGCACTACTCTCAAAAATGTTTCCTCTGCAGGGTGGTTTGTTTCCTAACATACACAACTCTTGATACCAAAGGGGAATTTGTGTGAGTGCCATAATCTTTGTCCTTTGCAGTGTTATATTTAATCACAATATTACACTGATATAGATATAGATGGCAGATATGTGGAATGAATGCGACACCATTTTAGCTTACTAGTAGTCTGAGTTGCTGTTACTTCACCTGTTCAAGTGCCATTTTGTTGTACAGTTTAATTCTGATTTTAAAGTTGCTTCCCATCTAAGTAATGCAGTGATTTCAGTAAAATTATCCCTGTGTTACACCAGGGACTCAGGCTCAGTATTTAGACCTTTCACTTTAAACTCATCTCAGTAGAAACCATGTATAAATTCCACCTAGTCTGTGGACTCTTACCTTAAGTCAGTGGTTGTTTCCTACACAAAAAATTGGCAGGAGGCATTAAGCTTGTGAGTAGGGAGCATTTTGTGTTCACCATAGGCAGGTGCAAATAACAGGTCGTGGCAGGCAGAAGTCAGAATCAGATCTGATACCTTTAACAAATACATGATTGCTATTTTACAGGAGGCATCATGCAGCACTACACCAAGAACAAGAAACATGCATTGAGTGTCCAAAACCTTAGAAGAGCTATCTGTTGGAACTCAGTCACCAAATTATATGCTGCTGTCTTGGATAAGGGCAAAGTGGGTATTTCCAGAAGTGCTTCAGGATCATTAATCTCACTGGGATATATGCATAACAGAGTTAAGTGCCCAGCCAGCTTGGAGGTCTTGGTGGGCAGGTACTTGAGAAGTCACAGCTCTCTAGGACTCTGCTGCTTCTTGGAAATTGCAAAGAGGTTGAACTTGCAAGCTCAAAGAAAGGATGCTTCAGTAGTTGCTCTCACTGCAAAATGACATTCTACATATGAATACTTTGTATTTCTTTTAGGAAGTTATTTCTTGCCTGAAAAGGGAGAACTGAGCTGGATTTTGGATGTGCCACTATCACGTAACACGGCAGGGCTTGGAGAAAGTCTAGTTAGTCCATGTGCACAGCATGGTGCAGTACAGCAGTCAGGGTCCTGTGACCAGTGTGCCCCAGGGGACCCCCAGTTTGTTGTACCTTGCTTTGCAACAGGAGTGTTTCGGTCCAGGTGCAGGTCTGCACTGGCATAGCCACACCATCTGCTGAGGGACGTGTTGTCACCCTCCTGAGAGCGTGTGAGGGAGGGAGGGGAGGACGAAGGCAGCCCTTCGAGCCTGTAAGCTATTGCTGTATGCTGTGGATCGCGCCACTGGTCTGAGAGACACCTAAAGTAATACACACAGCACTTAACTGCCTTAAACATGGCTCATGTTGAGCGCTCTGCTGTGCATCCCAGCAGCATGAGATTTGCCAGGTAGCCCGTAATTGCATAAAATTTAGTTTTTTGTAGAAACAGATAGAAATGGGTAATTACTCACAGAAGGTGGTCATAATTGCCTTCACTAACAAGTAAGGGCAGAAACCGTTGCCTTTAGCCCCACTTTAAAAGGACAAAGCAAAGAGCACTTGGCAGGAGGAATTTCCCATAAAGAAGAGGTGTTTGGTATTTGACAGGGTAATTGAACGTTTAGAGGAACAGGCTGACATGAAAATACACTTTCTTTTGTGTGGCTCAGGAAGACCAATATTTGTCAACAGCCGAAGACGCAGGACGGAGGACTGTCAGGAGCCAGACAAAGAATGCAGTGTAGGCAAAGTTCTCATTGGTATTTTGGGTGCCACAACTTCCCAAGAGGCTGTGATGTCCACCTGGAGTTGCCTGGCAAAGATGTCCAGGGCTCAGGACACGTGGCTTTTTAAATCTTTTTAAATGCTGATGTCCCTTTGCAAAATGTTCCCTCCCAGCCTGCCTCCATTCTGTCCCATCCAACAGTCTTTGTTTTGAGTGGTTTAGTGCTGCTGAGCTATGAGATGTTCTGTGTCCTTTCCTTCACATGATCTCCAAAGGGCCTTGCAATTCATTGTGCAGCCACCCTCGCTGTTAGTAGAGCACAGAGTGAAAGGAGCACGTGGGACAGGAGAAGGGGACTTTTGCTGGCAGGAAAGACACGGAGCTGGCAGAGGAGACCTCCCTGAGGGCATCAAGGGAGTGGTGGAGCTGGCCTCTTAGGGACACTTCTGTTTCCTTCAGGCAAGAAAGAAAGTTTTGAAATGGGGGGTTTTTAAATCGTGGTCTTGCCCCACTCCCTGCTCCCCTCCTGTCTTGGTACCCCCTCATCTCATATCCTGTGGATTAAGGACACAGCATTTAGATAAAATGCCCCAAATTTGTCTCTTTGCAGCAGGTCTTTCAAATGTTCCATCTCCTCACAGCTCAGCCAGTTCAGGGTATTTACATAAAGGGACCGCTAGCTGTGGAGAGAGGTTATTTCTTGCCATCCTGCTTTTGTTTTGAATTTTGCATGGACGAGGACTGTGTTGTCAACCCATTAATTGTCACAAAGTTAATGGCTTGGATCTAGAGGCCACAGGCTTAAATTTCTGGGAATGAGATTTACTGCAGACTATCACATGAGGATACTGTGACAATCTAGTTGAGGTTTAAGAAGAGCAATCCTATTAACTTGAATTGCCGATAGGGATCAAAGCTCTCTTTCCTCTTACACAAATGCCTTGGAAGCAAACTGATCACTGTCCAGGTCTATCAGACCATGAAAATAGATTAGCAAACTGGTGCCTCTGTGGCCAAATGACAGAGCAGCTGAGGCTGCTGTACATAGAGGAAGAGAGAGAAGTGGGGAGATTATGCAAATATGTGGCAAATAACTCACTTTATAGGATATAATTAAATAAAAGTGAAGGTAAAACAGCACTACCAGCTGAATACAAACTCACTTTCACTGTAGCAAAGGACACATTCAATGTCATGGCCAGGAGAACCACCTCAGGAATGAACAGCAACCAGAAATTTGTCTTTATAACTACCAGCTTGTATAAAGTGCTGGGACACAATTTTGTGGTGCATAAGCAGAAGAATGTAGACCCTTTCCTGCCAGGTATGTGCCATACACACTCTGAAACAGCTGGCCTTTTATTAGAGTTTAGCAAATAAACTGAGCTGAAGAGAGGAGAAGGAATGGTGATTGATGGCTATATGGTTGGTGCTAGCCACATCACTAATATGACTCTAGTGGTCTGAATTATTGTTAGGGCTATGGGAACAGGGCTTTCTGGTGCTGTGCAAGCAAAACAAACCATGGGTTCTTTGCCAACAAATATTCTTGTTTAGTCCCACACACCTTGAGGGATGCTTCAAGCTGATAGCTGGATGTGGCTTATGTAGAAAAAATGGTGACTTGCATCCCCTTGGAGTGGGACAGGTATCTGGCATTCAGCCCTCCTGCCCCTGACTTAAAACTGATTTACAAAAGATTCCAAGATAGAATTTAGTCCTATGGCAAATTAAGTATATCATAAGGAGCCAAAGCCCTGTGTCTCCTCTCAAAGCAAAAGTCTGGGGCAAATTGTCCTGCTGGCCCCCGCTCCTACTGGGATTGCAGTGGGCCATAGGTTTGGCAAAGACCTAACAGGTTTCAGTAGTCAGCTAGCACCACTTGGCCCCTCTGGGGATCAGACTAGGTCTGGAATTGGGGATTAGTTAATAAAGTAATGCCAGTTTTTGGCTAACTGTCATGTTGACAGGTAGTGTTTGGGTATCTATGTATAATTAGCCAAGTGACATGCATTTTATTTGTTGGGTAGATGCTCTGAGGTTAAAATCAACCGTGACCAGGTTGTATTGTGAAGTAGGATAGTCCTGAATACCAGCAGAGTATTCTCAAGATGTCTATATTTCACTCTGCAAGGCAGAAATTTGCCCTGTCCTCCTTATTATTCCTTCTTGCAAACTTACCATAAGCTACTGATTTTGATAAAAGCTTTAGCTCTTCTTATTCTTTCAAATGCACTGTCTTTGCATTGAAACATACAAGAATGTGCTTTAAAATGGGTGAAAAGTCTTCAACAGTTTCAGTCCCTCGAATCAGCCGAGCAGTATGATTGACAGATCACAGGCATTTCTCCTTGGCAAGACAGTTTGCTTACTTGATAATTCACCAGAGCTGGAATTTCCTTCCCTCACAGGTCTCGCCCACACCCCAACCTTGCAGCCACAGCATGTGCTGTTAGCAAAGGGAACTTTGCTCCTCATTTTGCTTCTGCCTTTTTGATGTTTCTTACTGTGAGCCAAGAATACGAACTCTTTGGTACACACAGAAATGTGGGAGGTACTCCAAGGAAACTATACATAAAAGTTGGAAACTATACATAAAAGCCAAGATAAGCATATGTAGAATTAATAGTCAATACCTTCTACACAACCAACACAGTATTTATTGATTACATCTTACATGACAAGTCCCCAAGCAGCATTACTAAAATTTTCCAGTACAGTAGTTCTTAGCCTGTTTTTCTTTCCCCTTTTTTTGTTTTGATTTGTTTCTCATCTAATCGTGACTGGAAGTAAGCCTTATTCACAGCTCTGGCAGCAATTCCTGCCCACAAGTTTTGGGAAGTTCACACTCTAATCTCAATATGGATTTGCCATTGATGGTCTTGCCTTGAAATGGATCTGAACTGGAACCCAAAATTTGAATGCCACATTACTCTGGTTAAATGCAGGTTTTGATTTTAATGCTAATCCAAATCTGTATTTCAGGACATGACAAGAAAAAAACCCAGTAGTAGTAAACAGTATCTGAAAAAAATGGGAACAATAACAACATCAATAAAAACAATAAAACCAATCATATCCACGCATTAGAGCTCCTATGCTCATAAAAAATGCATTTATGAATGCTTTTAAAACTCTACACAGAGAGATCCTTCATCTAAAATTGTTGCACGTACACTTTTGGTGTGTAACACAGCAACAGCAGGATTCCAGTGGAATCTTCAGGGGAAAAGCAAAAAATAACATCAAATAGCATCACAATTGAAACAGAGGGGAACATTCAAGCAACGTATAATTAACCCAGCTGGAATTTGGTCAGGATATCCAGGTTAACACCTCATTCAGTTAGAGGGCTGTGTAGTAAATTGTTGAATATTGTTGTTTAAAAGTCAAATAATTTACTGAGCTCTTTTCATGTGTGGAATATACAAGAAGGTCAACTGCCTTTTTAACATCTGGTAGCAGAACCCTGGTGATTTACCTGCAGTCTGGTGATTGTAGATAGCCAAGTGATGGATGACTTTGCTAGAAAGCTCACTCTGTTAACTCATACAAGCCCACAAGGAGCCTGATAACTCTGCCTTGTGGAAACATTAAAGGCTTTGTCTGCATCATGTGTAGATTGACAAAGCACCATAGATGTCAGTGGGACTCTGCTGATTTATACATGGCTTGGACATATCTCTAAACCAGAAGACCATTCATTACTCCTTCTTGCTTGGAAAAAAAAAAAGGGAAAATAAGAAAAATAGAAAGTACTTTCATTAATTACTTACTTATTAGAAAACATTTTACTCAGCTTTTCAAATTATGGCTCAAATCAAATCTAGGATTTGGACATAGCCTGGATGAGGAGAAGACTGGATGAGATGATGCCACGCTTACCTTAATTGCTTTGCTTCCTGACACTGGTGCCTGCAGGAAAGCCAACAGGAAAATTACAGAAACAGCAAGCAGAGCAGTAGATGGTCTTAAGGAGGATCAGAAAACTGATTAGGGGCTAAATCTCCCCTCAGCCTAATGAACCATGCACAGGGGAGAGACTGCCTGCATCTCCCTATCCCTTTCTGGCTTCCTACATCTCATGTCAGTTTAAGCACAGCCTAACCACACCAATTGTGTTGACCCTGTAGAGCTGACCTTCCTCTCTTATAGAGGTCTCTCTTTGATCAGCGTATCTGTATTCTGAGAGACTCTGAGCACATTGCATTGACTGACAAAAACTAGTTTTTCAGTCTTGCTGGCAAGAGGAAGCTAATATGGTTAGGGAAAAGGAAGGTGAGTTCACTCTATTTTCTGCCTTATCAGCAAAACTGTCAGTCTGCAGTCACAGCATGGCAGCTGATGGAAACTGAAGACAGGAAGGGCATAGCATTGCTTAATTTCTTCCCTATCCGTAGGCTGAACCTGTAGGAATGGCAATTAGAAAACTCATCTTATGGCTTAAAATTTTTGCTTCAGTTTCACGCCAGACTCCAGCGAGCACGGCACTCAACTGTAGATCTCTGCTGTGGCTGACTTGCAGGCAGCGTGGAGGGGATGAGTGGCCAACAGACCAAGGGCAGTAGTTATACTGTACAATCCCCCTCCAGATTGCTCTTGTTTTCCACATATCTCAGGATTACCAGAGGATGCTCAGCCTCCACTGATTTACTGTCTTGGCAAATATCAAGCAGAGCACAATCTATGCTGTATGTTGCAAGGAAGCTACCCGTGGATGAATGAGGGTAATGTTTGCAGTCAGGACTTTCCCTTACAAACACTGAATCATGCTGTTGTGAAACCAGGACCGAGTGATGAATGACTCACTGTTGGCAGCACACACTGCCCTATCAGTAGGCTCTGTTCAGGGGATGTGGGGGCTGGCGTTTGATATCATCTCTGAGATCCCAGCTCCCAGCATGCTAATGAGTAATGCACACTGTGGCCTGTATTGATCTGTGATTTGGTTATTCATGAGGCTCTGCACAAAGACACCCGAGTTGCTGGAAGTACTGTTATTCTCCAGCACAAAGATGTTGCTTTGGGGATGTTTAAAAACATCTCTCTTGTTTGGCTGTGATGTTTTCAGCTTGGATCTCTTTTTTTTTGAGGGTTTTTTTTCCAGTATGAATGCTTTGTAGTAATAAAATGCAAAACTTCATTGGTAAGGGGCAGAATAAGCATGCTTAGAGGATTCAGAGAAATGAGAGTGAGACAGAGACCCTTGGGCCAGTGGTTCAAAGTCAGTGCCTGCTGGTTACAAGGTAAAGGACACATCCCCTATTTGAGTGCAGGTGATCACTATATATGATTATATCCCAATGCAGAGGCTGGAGAGGACCTGCCTGTTGGTAGTGCTGGAAATGGGTACACTGCTAGGCTCAAAAAATGGAGAGGGAAAAATGTTCTTTTCAGTGACAGGACATCAAGCAGCTTGTTCTGCAACTGTTTCTAAGCTATGGCACTGATTAACTTCCCAAAGACTCCCTTCAGGATGTGAGGAAAGGGTCTGCATCTTGAGATAGACAGGGTTGAGAATGGTACTACAGGAGGTCTCCACACTTAACTTAAGATGATAAGAATTCCTACTAAACCAGCACTTGCACCCACTTTTTGCTGAGACTCAGCACAAGGGCTGAAGTCCCAGAAAGTTTATAGAGTGATGTGCCCTCTCAAGGTGAAAGGGGGTGTTCACAGACGAACAATGAAGCATAGGGAAGGTTGGCCTGCCTCTGCCAGCTCTCTGGGATTAAACAGGAGACTTCAGTCACCGGTTGCTGCTGCTGGGTCTGTAACTACCAGATTCCAAGCTCACTGCAAGGCTCCCACTAACTTAGGCAGACTAAAAATCAGGCTGTGAATAAGCACCATGTTCGCTCAAATAGACTGAATGGAATTTGAAAGATGGGAGATAAGAGCTCTTCCCAGGACAGGGCAGAAACCGATGGCCTGGTTTCCTTCACAGAGAAGTCCTGCACTAAAAAGGTTCAGCATCTGCACCAAGGATGGGCAAGGCAAACACACAGGAGTGAGCACCTTTATGCAATGACAGAGGTTAGAGTATCGTTGCACACCAAGGTGTAGGGATGTGACAATCCTGTCTTTCCATTAAATAGCTGCAAGATGGTTTAAGAGGGGCAAGCCTTACTTTTCAACAAATAATGTAGCTTAATTAATCAAAGAGAAGACATATGCATTCAAGCTCCAAAGCAGTTTTTCTCTGACAACAGTCCGCTCCCTGTGAGTCTGTGTCATGTGGTAGTATAAGTATGGGCTAAACTACACTTAAGACTGAGTAAACAATATGATTTGAAAAGTAACTGGGAAAAGGAGCATGGAAATTGAATGAAGCCCAGAAATATGTTCGGAATCCCCACCCCAATCGCACTGTGGGAGGAACTTGACATTGCCATAAATAAAAATGCATGTTAAAAACCTTTCTATAGTTTCTGCAGAGCACTGTCACGGGGCCCAACATGGCTGTTGATAGCCAAGAATGCATTACACTGAAGGATCACAAGTTCTGGAAAATCCTATCAAATTTTATGGAAAATGATAACATTCCTGCCAGCTTAATGAACCATCACTTCAAGGCTCTTAGGAGCGGTACACCCACTACTGAAATATATGGATGGTGCATGCAACCTTGCAGAAGAGATAAAACCCTCCAACAGTCCTGTGGTGTCAGCCAAGCTAAACTGTGTTCCATCTCTGACAACCACGCAGCAATACTCACTCCTGACATGTTCCTATAAATATTCCGAGCCTCTACAGAAACCTACTGGCTTCGGCCCCAGCTTGCTCTGTAGGGTTTTCCTGAAAGGCTTTATGGCTTTACTAATAAGGTAGACCCCAGATTAACCCCCGTTCTCAGATTTTTTCCTTTAAAAAGCCCCTGCAATCAGCTTGGGAAAGCAGGTAGCAAAATAATGGCTATCTCAAAACCTCCACACTGCACAGAGGTCTCTGCCCAAACCATGGGCTCGTTTGTTTTCCTCATGAACGTGAAGGCTCTGGGAAGGGGAACTTTGGCACGGAGCTGTTTTGGGAAGAGGTGAATGTGGTTGTGAAGCCAGGCAGCTCAGGAGAAGTGTGGATTGGGCGTACAACCAGACAAAGGCAGACGTCTGAGCAAGCACAGTGTGTGGCCCTGGGACGAGCCACGAGAGAGGGGGCTTTTGGGTGGGGGGCTTGGCCAAAACAGCAGGGGAAGTTGCAGAACAGAAAAACCCTCTCCTGTGACTTGACTCCTGCTGTGTAACACAGGACTTTGTCTCTCCTTTGTAAATAAACAAAGCTGCTTGCAAAAAAACTACCCAAGCCCTGCACTGACTTTTCTTCCTGACTGGAACTGCCTACAAGCTTGTGGATTTTAGACAGCCCCATGGGTGGAAAAGGAACAGCAGGGTTTTGTGTAGACAGACAACCTAGCAATACATTAAAGACATGTATTTAAGGGATATGTGGCAGAAGTGAGCAGAAGACACAGATAACAGCAGGGGTAATAGTAGAATTCATGAGATCCTCTTTCTTCTTGAAGAAGTGGTATCTGATGTAGAAAAATGCAAACAGGATTTTCCCCAGTTTCAGTTCCTGACTGTAAGTACAGGCAAATTCTTCTGCTGCCTCATTTTCTTGTGTGTATGCACCGAGTTAATGGGGAAGTGTTTGTGTTCCTTCAAGTAGCTAGGAGGTGGGTTACCACTGGCTTTCTTAATCCAGGTACCTTGTTATCTTAATTAAAAGCCAAAACCAGCTTTGATCTCCCTACAACTTCATTGCATAACCAGTTTCATTTACTATTGTTTAAGCTCAGTTTGCTTTCCATGATGAAAAGAATTTGTATTTCACACTGAGCAGGAAGTCCTACTTAAATGTTTCCTGGTTTTGATCTCCTTAAAGGGAATTAAATTACGTTCCTGGTTAAAAAAATGCATGGCAAACAGATTACCGAGTCACCAGACTTGCCAACCACAAGCCAACAGGGCAGCAGGCTGGACACCCGAAGGGTGAAGTTGCTCCATTCTCTTGCTTTAAATGTGAAAAGGACTGTTGAGATGGTTCAAATCTGGTTTTTGACCCCCTTTTGTTGTAGTTTTTCTTCCTTTCCGGTCTGGCTTCTCACATCAGTTCAACTGGACCTTCACACCTTCTCACCCTGCTCCCTTGAGCAGGGAACACAAGCAGGGTTAGTGACAACTGCTCTGGCCACTAGGTGCGGTGTGAGAAACCGCAACCACCCCTTCCTTCCTCCTGATAAAACGATTTTGAGGGAACTCTTTCGACTCCTTTGGTTGCTGTAGCACTGAAGATGTTGGGAACGACCAGGCTGGAGCAGCCCAAGAGCTGCTGTCGGTTTCTGCATCCCCAGCTTTTCTCCAAAGGCGGCTGTGGTGTGTACCCCACCTGCCCTGACCCTCCTCAGAGCTGTGCTGCAGAGCTCCGACCCGGCCAGAAGGGATGTCCCACCACCTTGCCGTCCTCCTGCATGTGCAGAGCACCAGGGTCTGTTGGCTGCCATGTCCTGGTGGCACAGGACAAAATCTGTGTTAAGACAATCTGCTGCTTTCTGCAGGAGTCTGAAGAGCAAGTAAGTTTGCTCCTGATGATGCAGGAAAAAGCCTTCTAGGTTTCTGAGTGGCATTTTAGATCATTTAAGAACATTGATCTTTGCCCTGCTCTCCAAACATGCTCCAGACTGTATCCCAGAGCTTATGATTCATTTTGCATGGGATCTGGGGAGATTTACTTGTTGCCAGGTAGCCACACTCACTATGCACACTATATAAATCCAAGGAACTAGCTGCCACATAAAGCATTCAGCTGCCTGTTTTGGACAGCAGAGGGATCAAATTGCTTTAATTCTCTTCCCTCTTTGCCCTGAGGCAGGTAAGAATCAGCTTTTGTGACTCTGGGAGATGCCTCTGGTTTCCTGCTGCTGCCTGGCAAGAGCTTTTGGCATTTGTGGGGGTGACCCAGGAAACCCAGGTGCGGGGGGAAGGGAAGCCGAGCTCTCAGGGTCTGAAGTGTTCTTGCTTCTCATCTTACCACTCAAAGGAAGCAGGAAAGAAAATGTTGACACATTTTCCCCACCAGTTGCCCTGCATAAAAACAGTTATCTGCTTAAATGGTTGCAGAGAGGCTGAGGTTTGCAATGAGTTGTCTCCAAGTTAATCCTCTGCGTCTCCATCAGTTGGTGTCACAGGAGTTAACAAGAAGGCAGAAAGAGACAGCAGGTAAAATTTAGCCACTTAAAAAGGAAGTCAAACAAACGTCTCTTTTGAGTGTGTTATAATTTTACAGGGTTTGCTTCCTTTATACCCTCCCCTGCCTAGTATGTGATAATCTTTGCCTGCTGTTTCCTTCTCTTTCATCCCATCAGCAGCTTTGCCCTCACAGTTCTCCCCGAAAGGGCTTCGCTTGTGCTTGTACATTTCATTATCTCTTTCTTCCCTGCAAACCCTCCCATTTCCATGCTGTTTAACATGCAGTTAGAACAGCAGCACTCCTGAAGAAGCTCTGGCATGCCAGTGCCCTTGGAGATGCTCTGGGTCGCACAGTGAGCCTCCTGAGATGTATTGGTGCATGACTGAGCTTTAGTGGGCTGACAAAGCCCCAGACCCATTTATAGAGCAAGTTCTTCCCTAAATCACTGCCTGATATTGCGGGCTGTTTGACCTCAGGGCAATTAGTAGGGAGTAACAAGGTGAAAACAATGTCTTGGGTGACCCTGGGCAGTGTCCAAGCCATGGGCTAGTCCTGTCTTAGCCCTCATTTTGACTGGTGTGGCCTGCTCCCTGCCTTATTCTAATGAGACCCTTCAAGTCCTAAGGCCCCCTGCAATTGCCCTGAGAGCTTGTCCCTGAAACAAGCACAATTTGGAGTAGGACTGGGCCCTTAGGGGCAAACACTTGGTTACTGTCTCCCTCCTGTGATGAATTCAGATGATGTGACTGCGTGCTTTAATCTCGTGAGAGGAGTAGAGTCCAGCATGCCTGAAAAAGTGAATTTTTGGCTAAATGGGGCAGGAAAGGCAAGAGCACATACAGCAATTATGTCTGCCTGTACAGCCTACACAAATGCTATGGGCCAGCTGGACAAGACTGCACACAAATAAGAAATTTACACAGATATCTACCTGGCTCACAGACTCAGACAAGTATCTGCACGTACGAGTTCATGTGTATACAGCAGACCAATTCCAAGCCAAACACAAATTATTCCACGAACTCCAATGGGACAAAATTTGTTTGTGCAGTTTCAGAGGCCAGTCTGAAAACTTGGAAAGAATATTTTCCAGGCATTTGACCAGTTTCTGGGTAATCTGAAAAATGGTATATTTTACAGAGAGTTATATAGCTACAGACACACCCGCACATATGCACACGTATGTATTTGATGGCTTTAGCTTGCTTTTTTATTTGTTTTACCCTCATCTTACTCTAATTGTAAACTCACTCTGGAATGTGAGGATTAAGGGAAGTTAACCTGAGTTTCTCAGAGTAGAGTTTTTGGCTTACAAAATGAATAGGAGCGGTTTTTGGGGAAGGGAGGATGCATTTTGCTTCCTACATACATTCAGCATCAGCAGTCTTTAGTTCCACTTAAATGTAAAGGAAACATTAGCAAGGAGGGAAGTGCCTCGCATTTTTTTGAAGTCTATTATTAAAATATAACAAAAATCAGACAAAAGTTTGCATTGCGACCCACTGAAAGATCCATGTCTTTTGGACTGCTCTTGGCAGGAAAAAGTAATTTCTTCCATATGGTTGGGGTAACTGCATTGTGCGAGGGCTGCTGAAGTGGTGGCTCACATTCTTTGTGTTTGTTTTCTTGTGGGATGGCAGATTGCCCGGCACCTGAAGGCAGCTCACTGCAGCACTGTCACTCGGGGGCTGGAGCGTGTGCCTGGTGCCAGCAACTCTCCTGTTGCCACCTAAACCATAGGCTGAAAGGGCATCCGAGTGGCTACTTGCAGGATGCAAGGCGGGCATCCTCACTTCCCACAAGGCTCCTGTGCCCTTGGGTTGGCAATGTGTGTGCGCCTGGGTGGGATGCTCTTGGTGTTGTGGGTATCAGGTTTTTTCTCCTCACCCTAATCTGGCTGGCCTGTGCTGTCGGGTAATGGAAAACAGCAGAGGTCCTTCGAAGCAGGGCAGATTTTCATCAGCAAGAAGGCTGCCCTCCCAAGGTAATGTGGCAATATCCCAGCCATCCAAGGGTCCATATGTGCATGTGGTTTACCTTTCTCACCTCACCTCCAGTTATCAAAGCAAGCAGGACATGACAGTACTGTGCACTCCTCCTGGAAATACCTGAATAAAATCAAGGCTTCTGGAGACAGCTCCTCAAAAGGGAGATTTGAAAGAGCTTGTGTGCTCCCCTCCAGATTATTTTATCTCTGACTCACCACACAAAAACGCAAGATACCATTGGAAAGAATCCTTCCTTCTTTCCATGTGCTGTTTGCTTGTTTGTTTCTATGTAAATGGGGTTAGGTTAGAGTTAGGGTTGGCCTGGTAACGAAAGCCACTGTGCTCCACAGTGTCCCCTCCCCTTGCCCAAGTGCACAAAAAAGGCAAATTTAGCTCTTTGCTCATCCTTCTATTTATGTGTTAGAGCTAACACAGTCATTTGACTCAAAAGCTGAGATATTAAATAAATTGATTGTAGGAAGAAAGCATGGCTTAATGGATTGGCCAGCGACTTATAGGTCAGGCTGTATAGCTGTGGCTACTCGTGGCTGACAGTTACCACCCTCTGACACAGCTTTCGGGAGCCGAAAAAGCCCTGCTGAGCATGGCAACACCCGGGCACAGTGCTGAACACAGGGCAGTCTGCCGGCCTCAGTGCTGCTGCCCCTGACTGATGAGCCAGAGCCCAGCAAAGCTCTATGCCAGGGCAGTGAGTTGTTTGAGTTAAAGCAGTGAAAATAAGAAGGGAGAAGCATATGAGAAATAGCTTTAAAAAATGAAATAGCTTTAAATACATCTTATCTGGGGGTTGATTAAAAAAAAAAAAATCTATTGGGTGAGTTCAAGTCAATAAAAATACTGGAAAGGGTGCTTTCCTTTCCCCCTCACTTTTGTTTTTATTTCCCTCTTTTTAGTTCCCCCAGCTCTGTCTGGCTGAGTGGAAAAATAGGTAAGTGACACAAGGAGAAAAAGAAGGCACAAAGGACGCAAAATAATTTTTTAATGGGAGAAAGTACCTAAAAACTGGGGAGAGAAGATTTACCCAGAAATTGTTGCTTTAAAATAAGCACAATTTTTAATGGGAAAAAAAAAAAAGAAAAAAAGAAAGAAAGAAAAAACCCACTTATAACAAATAGTTGTAGCCACAAAATGAGATAGCAGAGCTGCGGTTTGGCTTTGCTTAAAGCCTTTTATGCTCAGAAGCACATTCCTGGGGGTGACAAGGAGGAGTTCTTGGCCCAGGGGCATTTGAAGGTACCTGAGAAAGTCAGAGCTGGTGGGGGGACAGTTGCTGGATTAACACGAAGTTGTGAACACTGAGTCTTTCATACCTGCACCAAGGGCTTCAGACGTGCACTCAGCAAGACTGCAGGAACTCGTGGGATGCTGTTCTTAATGCAGTGTCATAATATAAGCACTGATTTTCAGGCAGCATATGCACGTGAATGATGGGGTAGGTCTGTGACCCCTCTCCTGGGAGGCAATCAAGCAGTGCTAAATGCCTGCATCCACTTGGAGGATGGAGAGGATTTGGTGACCTCCTCCAGGCAGAATGACAGATAACCTCCTTCAGCCCAAGGAGAGCCACTGCTAAGCCTCACTGTCACAGCATGCCACCGAGCCATTGGCAGCCCATCCTGCTGATAGCAGAGCTACACAATGGCCAGTTCATTGCTGTAGCAAAAACGTCTTACAAAAGCTAGAGCCAAATAAATTTAAGCATTAGGATCTCATTTTCTACAGCATTAACACTATGATGAATGTGAAATCTAATCCCTGCTGGCATCATCAGTACCAAAGATGACAGTGCTATGTGTCAAGAGGTGTTGTCAGAGTCCCTCGGGAATTGTATGCAGTGATCAGAAAACCTTGTGTCTCTTTCCCCCTCCTCACCAGCTGTCTCTACTTACAGGAGGCCACCTCATTTCCCACCAGTGAAGGACCAACAGTACAATGGCAGGCACAGGCTGAAGAAGAAAGCAGAGATTTTTCTTCAAAATTATTTTGGGAGTGAGCTGTTACTTGGAAGCAGAGAGTGAAGCTCGTGTTAGAATAGCTGCTCCAAGAACAGTAACTCTGCCTGGATGAATTTATAATAGCCACTTTAACTGGTGCCAGGAAGACACTGAACTTCCAGTGAGTCATTTTTCCACAGCCATGAATAGGTTAGGATGAACTTCAGGTATGTGCTTTGTTTTTTATGATATAACAACCACAGCAAAGTTTTGAATCCCTCCAGTTTTACCCACAGGGAGTGGCTATGCCCATCTTTCTTGGGTGGTTTTACTTGAAACTTTCTGTATTCTGCACAGAAAAGGCTAAGAGATGTTATCTGGAAGAGCACTGGGTTTGGGTTTTCTGTCTCTCAACACCTTCACACCCAAATTCCACTCTGGTTTAAGGAAAAGCCTTGTCATTGACAAGGGGTAGGGGCATCGGGCAGCTTCAAGGAGTTGAACCTGCAGAACTGTAGATGCTACAGAGTTTAATGGCCAGGTTTGCTGCATATAACAAAGCCTTCTTGCAATCCTTTTTCTGCCTAGAAATTCTCCTGTACAGGTGTACCCTATGGCTCCAGATCTTCTCCTGTCTTTATGCCTTTCCCCATGTGCTTCAGCTCAAAGTTACTCTTTTCTCCACATCAAGGAGAAACTTGTCTTAAGATGCACCCTGGTTTCCTGTACTTCCCTTCGTTTTTTTGAGCCTTACTTTTTATTCCTGTTCTATCACTCCTCTTTTCTTTCTCTTTCAGGGACACAAAGTTTCAGGCAATGCTTGATTCCTTGGGTATTGTCTGGGAGATGTGGGCCACCACCACCTGATAGCTTTGGAGGTGGCTGTGCCTGTTTGCTCTTATGTTTCAGTTACATCCTCTGGGCTTTGTTAAATGTCACCAACACCTATGCAGGGAGGGGGGAGTAGAACAGCCCCTGAAACTTTGAAAGCAGTGTGTCAAAATGAGTCAAAGCTGTGCTTTAATACCCAAACAGTACTGCCTAACTGAGCATAATATTTTGCAAACTCTGACAAGTAGACCTTTATGGTAGCAAAAATCCCACTGATTTTGCTGAAGCTCATGTCAGGCCTTCTTGTCATGTGCTCTAAGGAATAGGAACTAGCAAACTGGCTTAGATAACGCAAGAACTGCTTTTAAACTGAAGCTTTGTTGTGGCCCAGAAATTTTTTCCTAATTAGCTTTGGAAAAGCTACTGCTAACTTTCATTGCTTTTTCTGGTTTCATACACCTGCGGCTTTGCTGTGCATCCCGAAGGATAAGGATCAAACCATCAGCAGCAGGGTGCTGCTTGTTACAATTCAGGCCTGCCCCAACAAAGGTGGGAAGGAAACTTCTTGATAGAAACACATTTTTGGTGTAGTTCTTGTGCCTGTGGTTTAGCCTTTGGGCTTGGGTGTGACCTTCTGGGTGGAGCTCCCAGACTTTCTGGGGTCACTGGAGTGGTGCACACCAGCAACTGGAGACCAACAGCACTAGGAAGCGAGGATGAAGAGATAATCTTCAACTCCCTGTTTCTGCCCTGATTTGCCCATATTTCATGGCCTATCTCCATCTGATCTGTACATTCCTGGTGGCATACCTCCCTGAAAAAGTACCCCTTTGTTTGTTTTGTGCTATACTTTTGAAGAGGAGCCTCCTTACTTACTGAGAGCAGCCTCTGCAGCCTGGCAGAGGGGAGACACGCTGTGCTTTCCCCTCCACCCTGGACTTCTGCCATCACCCAGAAGGAAAGGGCATGATGTGCTCTGCCAGTACAGGGGCCAGGCTGCTGGCAGCAAGGACCGGCAGCCGAAGGCGAGGCGTCACATCGTCGCAGGGACTGTAAATACACCACACATCTTTTTATTTTTGTGTCATAATCACAATGTTCCTTTAATGTAGTTTGTTTAACTGGATGACTTCAGTGCTAAAAATAAGTGGATCTTGCTGTTTCCAGGACAACCACTATCCCAACGGCTTATCTCGGCGCCTCTCCTCTGTCAAAAGGATGTTCTAAACAGAGCTGGCCATGAATATTAAAAATGAAGCATGCACACAATAAAGCATTCCCTGGGAAGAGCCCCATGTTTTAATGCTATACGTTATGCTAATAGGACAGTTGCCTCCCAGAGAGGTGCTTAATTCAAAAGCAGCACAGTGTGGGGTGAGATTGCAAGTAAGCAGGAATGCAGTGTGTATTTCTTTCTTCTATTTCCTTTTCTTTTTTTTTTTTTTTAATTCAATCTCTCTCTGGTGTTTGGAGTGGCTCACTAGGCAGCACTTTCTGCCTCTAGCCCAGAAATCCATAAATTTAAACCTTGGATGTGTGCTCTGAGCCCACACAGTGAGATGGCTGCAGGGGGACAGAGAGTTGCTGCCTGGCAGGTGGCACCTGGTGGCAGGGACAGCCTGGCTGCCTCTGTGGGCACGAGAGCGCTGGTGCCTCTTATACTGAGCCAGGGAAGAAACAGCTTGCACAAACGATGCCTGGCTTTTCTGAAACTGAAATTCAGATGCTCTTCCCAACAGGAGTAGAGATGAATTGCTCATTTGGAGGAGTCAGGGAGATTTGAAAAACCCTCCTAGGAAGGAAATGATTCCATTATTGCATGTCTGCATTCCTCCAGCTTTTTATTCTCTATTCCCTTTTTCTTCCTCCTTCCCTCTCAAACAAAGAAAAAGGCCTTTAAGAAAAAATCAGAAGAAGCCTTAGGAAATCAAAGGGGTCATTTTTAAACTCTGTCTCTGGACAAAAAGGAGGAGGTAATTTAGCCAGCAGGATTGGTTTTCAAGTACAGGCTGAGTGGAGGCTGACTACTGAGCAGTAGCGCTCCTGCAAGAACTAGTGAGACCCATGCCCAGATCATATGTTTTGGGTGAAGCAATTGGTTCACTATTAATCAAACTGTTTGATTCCGTGATTACAAAGAAATGTTCAGTGTTACTGACAGCAAAGTCTTATACAAAGACAGCCACCTCAGCACAGGCAGCCTCATTTCCTCCAATAGTATTTACTGAAAGAAAATAGTAAATTAATTTAACAATATTGCCCATTTATTTCTATCTCTTCAGTTGTATTTTTAACAAAACTTTCTATTTACCTGCAGGCACATTTATGCAGTAATTGGCACGAGGGCGGTGAGCTAGACCCTCAGATGTTATACACTGACTAGGTTTCACTGCCCAGAATTTAATTTTAATCAGATGACGATCAGGCCCGTTGTTAGGAGACCTTTTGAAAACCGTCAGTTGTTTATGAGAGCTGACAGCAAATACAACTGTTCAATCCTTATGCACTGAACCTAGAAATTTGCAAGGTGACTGACTTGGCCGCAGGACAGCTGCCATTTTATGAAGTTAGTACAGAAGGCTTCAGAAAAGAAGTGGCTCCTGAGCTCCCACTGAGACTTATTGTCTACTTCTTAATATTTTGTTGTTTTTATTTTTGCTCTCAAAATTGATTCTGACTCCCTATGGATATTTAATTTTCTTCATGAAAACAATGTAACAAAAATACATGCCCTCCTTTGGTCGGAAAATTTGGACTGTGAATCTCATATAAACAAAATGACTGAATTTTTCTGATGCATTTCAAATTTGTAGTTCTAGCCCCACCAGAGCTCAAAAAGTGAAGGTATGCGAAAAATAATATGGATGCTTTAAAATGTCAGAAAAGGCAAATTCCAGGGAGGTGCAAAGTCCTCTGGAGGTAATGCATATCTCAATTCACTGAAAGTATCTTACCTTGGCAGGTTGTGTCATGTCAGAGTAAATAATGCTGAAATGCATTAAAGAATCTGAAGACTGGATCTGTCTTCAATAAGAAAGATCTGTATCACACCAGTATTCCCTTTTATCTGTGTTGCTGCAGTAGAGGGCAATTCTTCTGAAAACCTCAGAAATGTATGTCTGGGCACCCTAAAAACCAGAAAATTCTGGGGAGAGGTTCTTGAAGGGAGATAGATGGGTGGTATAGCCCAGGCTAAGAGGAAGAAGAATTTCATGCTCTGAAGTGTCATTCCACGTGATTTGCTGCAGGGTGGGGGGGAACAAGGGAATTACAGATACTGACATGCCATAGATGACGATGGTAGGAGGGTACAACTTTGGGCACAAAACTATTTTTTAACATGCAGACAAAAATTTCTGGTGCAATGTCCATTGTTTTCAGTGAACTTCTCTCACCTCAGAATAAGGGGGATTTTGACACTCTGGTTCTACTGCAGCAGCAGGACCACGGCAAGAAGAGGTATCTGCACGTGCATACACACACACGCACATGTGTAAAAATATATATATCAATATTTCTGTATTAATATTGCTATATGAATACAGAGGGAGTCCCAGCAATCCTGTGAGAGCCGGTCAGCTTCAGGAGGTACCAAGCAGATGAGAAAGAACAAGGAAGAAGAAGACAAAGGAGCAGACAGCATGGCATCTCATTCTGCCCGTTCTGCCTCTTCCTGAGATTCAGAGAGGTTTGAGACAGCCCATGCTCCTCATCACTGAGCGAATGACCTGCTCCCTCAGTTGAGATATTAATAAAGTCAGCTTGCTTTTTTGGAATTAAGGAAAGAAATGCAGATGTTGAGTTGAACTGACAGCCCTTCAGGAAGCCTTAAAATCCCCCAACTTTTTTTAAAGAGGAAACAAGGTTTGCAATTAGTGAACTACAGCAGGTTAAAGCATCCAATTGCTATTAATACAATTATAGTTAAGGTTGTGATAGCTCTAGTGTCTTCTTGAAGACTCAGACTTCCATTTCATTAGGCCATTCAGTGCTTTTTTAATATTGCTTCTAGCACTCAGTAAAAGGAAACATAAATTTTGGACTGAAAATCCTGCAGATATGGCTCATATGCTCTGAAGTGTGACTGTACATGTGTCTGGGCTGGGACTGGAAGGTATTTGAGAAACCTTTTGGTATGTCCTGCAGAGTGCATAGCTTGGTGCAGCAGAGCAGCAGCTTCAGCAAAGGCACTGTAGTGACTCTGCTGTGCAAATCAGTGCTTACACATAAATACTGGGTTAATGCATCTGACAGGAGCAGCGTGAAATAACAAGACTATCTCAATACTGCTGTCTCCAGTGCTTGTGCTGCAAGAACGCGTGTTGTCTCTCTGCACCCTCCATATGGCAGACACTTTAAAAATACAGTGGTTTAACAGGTTCTACTGTTTCCACCTAAATTCCTCTTCTCAAGGGTAAGGAGTGACCCTTTAATCTTTCAGCTGCAAATAGCAAAGAGCAAATCAGTGTCCACCTCAGACTGCAGCCTTTACCCTCTAGCTAGGCAGCACTTTGAGTCCTTTCCATCCAGTCACTTGCTTCTACAAAACCCATAGGAAATTCAGAACTCTATGACCTGGGACTAGCTGGGTTCAAGTGTGCCTGTGGGTTCTGTGATTCAGGCAGAAAGACAGACGGACAGAAAATAGTGAGCTTTGCCATCAATTGCATGAAATATTGTGTGCAACAGCCTTATTTCTCAGTCTTTGTCAGTAAAAAATAACAGAGTGTTTTGAACCTTCTGATGTTTAGGCCATGCCCACCATCCACTACTTCTTCTCACCCATTGTCCTTTAGAGCAAAATAAGCTCACAGAAGTACTCTCAGTGGGTGACTAATATTTCGACCTAGGGCTTCAGTGCATTTGGGGTTTGGATCCTGGCTGTGCTGCTGACACGATTTATGGTATTTACTGTTCAGATTGAAATGCCAAGGACATCCATCAAGCTGTACAAAAAGGCCATTCCATCCCTTCTCTTTCCAAATCATGTCTGAAGAGGTATTTTTGGCCAAGTATGCCAAGCAACACACCGCTTAGCTGAAAAAAAAAGGGACTTCATACACAGAAAAAAGGATCATTGAGAACACAGCACGTACATCATAAATAATAAGTTGCTTTTCCTACAAAATGCAAAAGGAATGCCAGATAAACTTATTTTGTTCTATTAATCTCAGTTGAATTCTGTAATTATTTTCCTGTCGTAAGTTCAATCATTTTTTAATATCTCCACTTGTGCAGCATTTCATCTTAGCGCAGTCAGTCAGATAGGTAGAAAGACTGATTGATTTTTTTCTCCTTCTATATTGAATACTAAGTAGAGGCATAAATGGACAAAATCATCATTGAAATAGAGACACAAACAGTATTTTCCAAGCTAAGTGCAAAGAGAAGCCAGCGTATCTGCATTTCAAACGCGCCAGGGAAATTACTGTGGAACGACTGCTCTAACTGTCGTTCGGGAAAGGGCAAAATGGAAATTGCTGGTTTGCTATTCAAGTGCATCCCCCAGCACAGCAGGGTCTTGGTCCTCTCAGAAATCCTCAGAAAGGCTACCGAGCAAATAAATATTCTTTGCCATTTCTATTAATTTTCCCGAAACATCTTCCATCCAAAGGCTTTCGAGGGCTACGTTCTGACCATGTAGCAGAAACATCCTACAGGGAGGGTGCTCCAAGTGTCCAGTGCCCTGAACATCTGGACTGGGAGGTGGGCATGGTGTGGAGCAGCAGTCTGGCTGATGAGTTTCAGCTAGGTGCCTATGGTGAGAGGTGGTCTGGCCAACCTGGCTGCTCCTGTTGTGGCTGTGCAGCCAGAACAGCAGATGTAAGGAATGTGCTTTCTTTCTGTATGCTGCTGCAGATCTGGTCACCCAGAACTGATTATTCATCCTATACATCCTATACATCCTATACTTGATTAGGCCAGTTTTCAAATCCAGAGCAGCACCACCAGCAAGGAGACTTTTGAGGGACAAAATTCCTCAGCTTTGATTATAACTTCTGTGTGCAGTATGGCATAAGTATATCAAACACCTCCAAATACAGCATACTACCTGCTGTGAGGTTAAAGGGGCAGCTTGCTCACAAAACTTTGTGATCACATTCTACTGAAAGAAATAAGTTCTTTACAAGTTCCAAAGCACATGAAGCAGTTGCATAGTGAAATCTGCAGGCTACCCGTCTGAAATGCCAAGGCTTTTCATGCCCCACCATGCATGGCAGCTACCTGGCCATTCTGCCTCAGGACCCAGCACTGCCCACTTCCCAACAGAAGTCAAGTTCTACCCAAGCAGGCAGGATAACATAGCCATGATGACACAGCCTTGTGACAACAACAACACGAGTGGTGAGGGGGAGCAACTCATTTCCTCCCTGTCCCTGAGTCTGCAAAGATGAAGAGGGATGTGGATAGGGACACCTGATGGTTCCATCCTGGCAGCTGCACCTTGCTGTTAGGGTCGTCACACTGGAAAAAGGCCATGGACAAGCAGGAACTGGGAGTCACACTGAAGACATGCAGGCCCTTAATGGTTGTCCTGGGTTACAGTGTATTTTATTACCATGAGCTGTTGAGACCAGGTGTAGCGATGTTCCTCCCCTCCTCCCTCCAGACTATCTCCTGTTAATGGCCCATCAGTGCCTTGCCCCATGACTCACCATCCCATTGTGAGATGCTCTGCCCAGGGGGAAGGAGCCAAGCATTCCCACCGGGATAAAATCTGGGGTCTGGAACAGCACAGGCAGCCTTACCTGCTGGGATCCCAGAGGACAAGGACTACACCACCACTGGATTTTCGGAGGAGGACCAGACTTCTTTTTTTCTACAAGATCACCGCTTCAACTGAACCACTTCAAAGAGAATTGCAGCTACCACTGAATCGGACTGCTACCAACACCCTGCCCAGCAGGGTGCCAGGCTGTACCCCTGACTCTGTCAGGCTTTAAACCAGTGTCTCTGTATTATTGTTTTGTTATATATATATATAGATATATATTAGTAAAAACTGTTATTCCCATTTCCTCATATCTTTGCCTGAAAGCCCCTTAATTTCAAATTTAAAATAATTTGGAGGGAAGGGGGTTGTGTTTTCCATTCCAAGGGGGGCTCCTGCCTTCCTTAGCAGACACCTGTCTTTCAAACCGAGACAATGGTGTGGTGGGGAAGTGGAGCCAGGAGATAACAATGTGTTAAAAATCTGGCATGCTCCTTTTACACTTGGTCCTGGAGCTGGGAAACCAGAGCATGCACTCAGGCTGTTGTCACAGCCCATGGAGATGTAGTGTGGTGAGGCAACAGCAACGCAGGGGAAAGCCATCCTTGAGAAACTGCTTAAAAATATGTGCTGAGATCAGATGAAAGTCCCTAAACCTTGCTTGAAAGCCTGGGCTCACCACTGAGGAACATTTATGGGTTCATATCCAGGGCTGTGGTGGTGATCCCCACTGCACATGCTGTCTCTCTGTTAAAAGGAAGCTGTGAAGGGGAAGATGAGTGGTGTGCTTTGCCATTCCAAGGGATGTGTGAGATTTCACTTACTCACAAGTGGTGCAGATGAAAATACAGGGCATAGACATGCCTGTGGTGTGTTGAGGCCTATTGGCAATTGATTTGGGAAAACACAGGTTTCCAGATGTCTGCAAGTTCTGGTATGTGTGCTGTAAACCAAAGGTACAATAGTGGATGAGGTGTCTGCTCTTAGTGCAAACATTTTTCCTACTTGCATTGTGCCAGGATGCTTTACTGGCTTTAATCATCACAAGGTAGAAAGCCGGTCAGTAAAGTCTTGTCACTTTATGGGTTTGCCTGAAATTGGAAGAAAAGAAAATGTAGCAGACCAAAACCATTTAATCTGGAGCAAAGTTAAGAGAAGGAGTTAACGAAAGAAAGGCAGTTGTTTAAAGGTGTGAAACTGCTGAAGAGAGCCAAGATACAAGGGGTTATCCATAGACGTGGCCAAGTTAAACAAGACAAGCTGGTGACTCGGGGAGGCTCCACCTCCAGTGTCATTCATAAACCCAGCCTGTCCCTGGGCAGCCACTCAGCTTTGATTGCGTCCTGTTTAACTTGGCCTTTGGATGACTGACTCTTCCAAAAGTTGGCTCTTTGGGTAGGTATCACACCTTAAAACATCTGATCCTCTTTAATAGGTGCAAAGTACTCTTTTATTTGATTTCTTTGTGCTGCCTGCCTGCATCACTGGGTTTGGGTTGGTCCTACCAGGGACAGGTGTGTTTCTCACTGGCAGAAGATGGTAGATCCAGCAGTGACTAAGCTGACAGACTTGGACAGAAGTCCCATAAAAGTTCATCTCCTCCTTTGTAGCCTGCAGGCTATAGCTGGCATCTGGAAGACGGTGGCAGAAGTTTACCAAAAAAACACAGAGGGGAGTCTGATTTCAGAACTGAGATCCAGATGCCAAGGCCTTGAAGACTTGTGTCAGCTGATATCCTTGGGAAAGGTTGTTTTGCAGTGTTTTGGTAGCTGTATAGAACAAGTAGTGTCAAATGTCACCAGCACCTAAGAAGTTATTTTCCTTCCCAAGCTTATGTGATAAAAATGAAGTTTTTAATTTTCAGTGATATTTCCATGAATTCAATGAGGACAAGTTCTATTAACAGCAAACCAAAAAGCACTTTCCAGAGCTCAGCACCAGCACTGTGCTGCTCTCTGAGTTTGCAAACTGTTTTGAGCTTTTCCAATGTTTTAACTAAGCCGAGAAAAATGAAGATGAACTTTAGAGCAGCAAGTTTGAAACTTAATTGGTTGTTGCCATTTTGGGAGCAGTTTATCACCTCCATAGGGTGGCTGCTCAGGTTCCTCGATATCCATATCTGAGCAAAATCCACTGGCGCCTCAGGCTGCAGGTGCTGAGCCACAGCTCTTGACATCGATGCTGGGGTGAACCATTGACACTCCACTGCCACTGGGAGCTTGTGGCACGGTTGACTGTGACCTCATTCCTGCAGCTCAGTGGTGTCTGTCAGATAGGTACTAGCTTAGCATGAAAGTTGTCTTAGCCCTCTGCTACATGACTTAGTTTATATTGCCATGGCAGTGAGAGGAATAATCTTTGATCCACACTGATCTTGGCTCTAGAAACGCCTACTGGCTTGATTGCTATCAACATGGTGGCAGGGAGCAGGGGTGCTCAAGGTGACCTTCAAGACAGCCTTGCCTGCTGAAGACAAGTCCTGTGTAGGCTCCTGCTCCTTCCTCTGCCCTCATGAGAACAGCCACAGGCTGAAAGATTACTTAAGAGCTCCCCAGGCAATATTGCTTCCCTGGGGGTCTGACATAGCCTTCCTGGCTGAAGCCAGGTGCAAAAAATCCTCTTTTTTGTCAGACGAGAGCAGCTGAGAGCTGCCACTGCAGAAATGCAGTCTGTGAATCACCACTAGTTGCTTCTCAATGCACTTGTGGAGTGAGAAGCAATGACAGCCCCTATGTCCCGTTCTCAGTTGGGAGCTGGGAGATTGCTTGCACATGATGCTGTCATGCTGGGTGGGTCAGCCTCTATCACGCTAGCAGCGGGCAGAGTCCATCCTGGCTCAAAGCTAAACCTGTGAAGGGTGACATCATGCAGGAGGCACTTGGGATGCAGCTGCCAGCACGTGTTACTAAGCTAATCATGGTAGAGGAGGAGCCCCCCGAGGCTGAGTTGCTAAGGTGAAGAATACATTCCACTGTGGTAAATGGAAAGCCCTCAGCCACCTTCGGCTTGGTGTCACAGAGCCGCATGCTGGAAATGGCATAGCAGTGAGATAAAGTACGGCCACCCCCAGGGTCTGGACTCTGTTATCTCCCTGCCCTGGAGCAACCTGATATTTATGTTAAGAGCAGAGAGCTGTAGAAAGCACAGAAAAACCCAGGACCATGCTGGGCACTGCTGAGGAAGCCATTGCCACAGACTGAGGCACCCTCGCTCTGGGGAAGTGCCTCCCAGTCCTGCTCTGAAGCCCAGCTTGCTTGGCCTGGTTCCTGGTTTGGGCTGTAGTCCGCATGTAATTCCCCTCTTCCACCCTTCTTCCACGATGATTACCAGATGCCTCTTTCCACTGCTTATCAGAGTAGGTGCTGCTCTTCTCCAGGAGGTCCCATCTACTACAGGGCATTCCTGCAGTTGGAAAGCTTGAGGGCAGCAGCCCTTCCCCTGCATCACCTTCGGATGCCACAGGCCATGAGATTTTCAGAGTCATGGTGCTCAGCAGCTGAGGACCAAGAAGGGCTGATAGCTCAGCTGCTCTGGAAGACAAGTCCCCATACAACCAATGCTGGCATCTGCCCTTCAGGAGAGGAGGGACCCAGGCAGAGGATCCTGGCATGGGCAAGGGAATGAAAGGGCAGCCATATATCAGGCAGTCTGGGAGGCAGAAGTTCAGATCTCAAGAATCAAACTAAAAGAAAAGAAGCAAATAAAAAAACATTGCTTCGGCTTCAGCTGGGAACCCAGGACAGTAAACAGAGGAGGCTGGAAAACCAATATATTCTACCCTGGGGGAATCGACTTTGCTTGAGCCAAAAGGAAAGAAATGAATATAAAATAAAGAGCAGAGATGAAAGCCATATATCGCAAGCCCAAACTGCCATGGCCATGATTGGCAGTTTACATATTACATTTTATAGCATTCCTCTTCTCCTCCCTCCATATTTTCTTTCTCCCCATTTCTTTGCTGACAGCTCATACACATGCCTTGTGCTGCACAAATAAGTTCTCTACTCCTCCCTCGCATCCTGCTCAGACTTCACGCCAGTCCTTCCCAACTTCACAGACCACCCCACCATCCTGGCTGCATGCAGAAGGGACAGCAGGTCAAGGCCTGAGTTGTCACAAGTCCACTGAAAAGATTTCCTGTTATGTGCAAATAAACCCAGCTCCTCTCCTCTGGCTTATTTGGTTTTTACTGAATCCGGTCAAATCACGATTTCCCCCTTCTCTTTCAATAAACAACCAGCCCGTGTCAACTTGATTACGAGCTGCTGATGCAGCATTGTTGAATCCAAGCCCTGAGTGTATGTTTTGGCAAAAACAGCGTTATTTTCAGCTAGGCGTGCAAGGTGGCTTGCCAAGAGGCTCAGCTTTTCCAGCAGACCCAAGGTGGGTTGGAGGCAGGGCTCCCACTGGCTGCCTGGGCAGCAGGACCAGGGGCCAGGTCTGCACAGCTCGGCACTGGCACTCCTGGCAGGGCGTGCACCACCTTGCTGCTCCTCCTGAACTGATCCAGAGCAGGATCTCAGCAGGACCAGATACACTGAGCAGGGAGAGCACAAAAAACCCCTGTGCCTGTTCTGACCACTCTGAGGGCAACCGCTTGGCATGTCAGCTCCCAAGGAGGTTTACTTTGCCTACATAAAATTCATGGAACACTTTTGCCTCTCTGTCCAGTGTATGTTCCTGGTGTAGGAGCTCTGAGAGCCCTGAGCTGTGCAGAAGTTGAGTGGCAGGGTTTACACTTTCTCCATACCAGGGCAGGTACTCTCCAAGTCAGCTCATTTGCACTCAGACAACACAACCTTCATGTCATTCCTCTCTTTAAAGTGTATTTATTTCTTTTCAAGGCAATGGTGTATCCCTATCCTCCATTTTCCTCTGGGACCACTCATGCTTTTGGTGTCTATTTTTCCTGTTGCTGCTTCTTTTGGATGCTGTTTCCCATGGATTCAGTGGCCATAGGGGCCAGGTCTGTGAAACACAACAGTGAAGGCATAGACACAAAAATGAAGTGTAACACAATTTGGGCAAAGTGACTTCCCACTTCTCCCATGACATCCTTCTTGCAGAAGTCTCTTTTCCCCATGTGGAATGACAAACTTATTCCCTACTTATGCTGATAGCATGCACATTCACAAACTGGCTGTCGATAGCATCCTTCTTTTCTTTCTACTCAAATCTTTTTTTTTGCCAGCAGTGATGCTGTAGCAGTGGAGCCCCTCAGGTGGTTTTCAGTGGGCAGGGCTGGCAGCTGTGGGAAGTGGCAGACCCCGCCAGTGGAGGGGTGCCGCCCTCAGCAGAGCTGTGCAGGGGTGGCCATGCACGTGTGTACCTGCACTCGAGTGCCTGGCTGTGCTGGGGACTGCCTGTGCCTGTGCCTGCGTCTCCTCTCGCTGAATTCCAGAGGCGTTACGTGTCCTGCGGAGAGAAGGAACTATTTATGCCACAGGCATAAATAAATCCACTGAGCATTTGCAGCAACACAGGTTGCTCTGGGCCTGAGCTCAATCCCACTCTGGACAGGGACCAAATCTGCCTTTGGTGGGAGGTGGGTAGGGGCTGTGGTGCGGAGATGCTGCTGTGAAGGACGCGAGGACGAACATACAGGCAAGGTGTCTGTTGTCTCCTTACTAAGTGATAAGTTGTGTTACTTGCTCATGACTGCTGGCACAAGCCAGGGGGATGTATTTCTGCCTCCTCATTACACGAGAAGCTTGAACCAGTGAATGTTTGTATACAGTTGAGACAAACACAGCAGCACCTCTTCTTGTGTGCAGGCTTGTCGCAATAGAAAGCAGTGCCTTATTGGTTCATGAGAGACATGTGGTGCAATTACCAAAATGAATTTTTAAAAAATATATTTGCTACACAAATAAATATACATTGTTATCCCAGTTTCGAAGGAAGGAGATGGTACCACTGCTTTTACCGAGGGCAACAGGATGCCACCAAGTCACACCTGCACAGAGCCTACTGCTGGTGTTCTTTAGAAACAGCTGGTGCAATTTACTAACTGGCCTTTAGATACAGATGATGTAGGTATTCAGCAGCTGAGCCAGAGTCAGGGGAGAGAAGCAGGCATTTCTGTGTAGGGGTTACTGCAAACTGGAACACACCTCTAACAGCAGGCAAGTGAAATGCACTTTACTGGTGTCCTCTTCTTTCTCTTGACTCTGAAGGGACTCCCAAGATCAAGCTCACGCATAACACTGCCAATTTGAAAACGTGCATGAAGCGATTTTATTCCTGGTCTTTCCTGGAAGACTTTGATGACCATAAACCTGTGACATGCAAAACCTCCCTCATTTTTCAAACCTGCTTTTTTTTCCCCATCTTTGTTGCCTGAGTGACACTCTCGTGTTCTGGCTGATTCACCACTCCCCTGGCTATTTCCCAGCATGAAATTGCTCTCAGCGAGTGACGAATGGGTGCTCTGCCTTAACTCTGCCAGAGCAAAGGGCACAGCCACCATACACACCACAGCTTTCGGAGTATGATGGATGTGAGCTTTTACCGAAATCTTTATTACCTCACCTTCCTCACCCTTGGAACTGAACTTCTCATGAGCAGTTTTCAATTCAATTTACTTCCTTAAGAAGAAAGAAAAAGGTGGCAAGTCAAGAGTGATTCAGTTACAGTGATTTTGAGTTGGTGTAAAACCCAGCAGTGAGGTGCAACGGGCTGCTCAGCCGGGCAGAGTATTGGCACGTTGCTGGACAAGCAGGGAAGGCAATGGCACTCAGACTGCTTTCGGTGCAGCTGTAGGACTGCACTCATGGCAAAGGCTGTTTTGGAAACAAGCTGTCTTTACAACTCCCATAAGCATTTGCTCTTCACTGGAACTTGGTATACTAAATCTGGCACACTTTTTAAAAAACAAACAAAATTAAAAAAAACAACCCAATAAAAGAGACTGGTCTTGGTTTTTTGTTGTTGTAATAACAACAGAATGCAGTAAAACAAAGGAAACACAGTCCTCTGGTATTTAGTGACAACATCTCCTTAACAAAATGTGGATGAGACTGTTGGCCTTCAAAGGTCGAAGGCAGGGCTAGGTGGGTAGAAAGCAAGAGAAGAAGGCAGCTGTAATGGAAAAGCATGACCAGGCTAAAGCTTTTGAAGATGTCAGATTGGTTCTTGGCACAGCTGCCAATCTTGTATGGGACTGTGGCTCTCATCTGTAAAGGTGAAACAAATTTTTAAGTTCTTTAGGGTCTGAAGTCAGAAACAGTCCTACGTGTGTTTTCTCCAGGGGAAACCTGGCCCTGGAGGAAGCTACTGTGGTTGAGGGTTGATGCATAGGCCTTATGCTGTGGCACTGTAACCAGTAGAAAGCTGCTCGTGTTCTCCAAAATGCATTTACAAAGGCTTTGCATGGCATGTGTCTAAAATTATGGGTGCAATTTTGACTTCTGCCCTCCAAAAATGAAGTGCAAGGGTCATTCATGTGTGGGACTGGATTTTAATAGCTACATGCAGCCAGGACTTGGGTTTACTGCCGTAGGAGTGGGAAAGAAGAGGAGCTTGAAGCACAAAGGGACAAGGAATGGACAACTGTGAATCTGAAGGCAGGCAACACACTAACGTTATAACACGATGATGTTAACAAAGCCCTGAAACCCAGTCTCACCTGGTAACTGAGGCCAGACGCCTAGGACAGGTCGATCCTCCTGGCCATGCTGTGGAGTTGACGGTGCACTTGCTGCGGGCCTGAGCACTGAGGTGTGGGGCCAAGGGAGGATGCCAACACCATGGGAGCCAGGGGTGTCGGAGCACTGCTGGTGTGAGCACACAGCAGCACCAGAGTCAAGGCTTTCTCACTGCAGGAAGGTATCTCTGCTGCAACAATGTGTCTGTGGATCCTCAGTGGAAATTTTGTGTCCAGCACTGGCAAGACAAAATACCACAAATGGATTAAGTTGTCAAGCTGCTCATTTATTTTCATACAGACAATGGCTGTCTTGAACAAACCCCATCCTGTTTAAGCTCAGGGGCTGTGCTGCTCATTCTCTGCATTAAAACTAGATAAACTGAGGAGGTGTCTAGCCTTCCATTTAGCTAAGAGCTGCGCTTCCGGACAATGCATCAGGTGCTAGCACATCGTCAGCTGCACTAGTGGATTTGTCAAAGCGTATATTCAGCAAAGGGTTCAAGAGTTTACGTCAGGGATAGGTGACTTCCAGGATGCTGTGCAAAGAGTTGGGGGATGAAAACTCTCTGTACTCCAAGGCTGAGGTAGGGGGGCCAAGACATTATCTTGGGTCTTTATTCAAAGCTGTTCAAAACTTTTGGTCAAGAAACCATAGAATCATAGAATGGTTTGGTTTGGTTTGGTTTGGTTTGGTTTGGTTTGGTTTGGTTTGGTTTGGTATGGTGTGGTTTGGCTTGGTTTGGAAGGGACCTCACAGATCATCTAGAACCAACCCTCGCTCCCATGGGCAGGGACACCTCCCACGAGACCAGGTTGCTCAGGCCCCCATCCAACCCGTTCTTGAACACTTCCAAGGGTGGGTCATGTATCACTTCTCTGGGCAACCCATTCCAATACCTCACCAACCTCTGAATACAGAATTTCTTCCTCGTATCTAATCNGGACCTCACAGATCATCTAGAACCAACCCTCGCTCCCATGGGCAGGGACACCTCCCACGAGACCAGGTTGCTCAGGCCCCCATCCAACCCGTTCTTGAACACTTCCAAGGGTGGGTCATGTATCACTTCTCTGGGCAACCCATTCCAATACCTCACCAACCTCTGAATACAGAATTTCTTCCTCGTATCTAATCTATATCTTTCCTCTTTTAGCTTAAAACCATTCCTCCTTGTCCTATCCCTACGTGCCCTTATAAAAAATTCCTCTCCAGGTTTCTTGTAGGCTCTTCATCACATGACAGGGCTTTCTGCTTGGCTGTCCAGTGTTTACAACTTCCAAGAGTCTGGATATTCTGCAATTCAGGTTTCTGGATGAGAAAGGCACTTTTTAACTCACAGCTGTGGCTGTCTTCAAGCGCTACAATGACGGGTGTGGAGAAAGAGTTGACCGATGAGCAACCAAAGTAAAGCTGGCAACTTAGATGAGTTTAGGTGAGTTAATGCACTAGTAATGCACTGTGAGGCCCAGACATATTATATCAAGGTTCTCTGAAATATTTTACATGCTTGGCTCTCTCCCCAGCCAGTGGTGTTAATGCCAACCACTAGGGACAGAGTTATGGACTGATTTTGTCACCCCTGACCTTCTGTTTCCTAAACAACTGCCTGGTCTCCAGGAATTGGCCTCCAGGGTTTGTCAGAGAAGGAAGGAGAAAAGAGCACCTAATCGAACCCCAGCCTTGCTACTCATGCTAACTCAGATCTTTTTGTTAATTGGCCTGTGCACAATCAATACCCTTGTTTAGACAAAGGCAGGGAAGGAAAAAATTGTAAAAAGCCCTGTTTAACAAAGAGCACTGATGGACCAGCTAAGCATCCTTTGCTTAAAAACTAGTCATGAAATGAACAAACAGGGAGAGAACAATCTGATTCTCATGCAAATTTTTGCCCTGAGAGACGAGTGCATGAGTACAGAACCCGAATATTGGCTAATGGTCATTTGCGTGCCCTAGACCATCTCAAAGCACCTCTGAAACATTAGTGCAAAACATTTTGCTAATCAGGACTGGTCTCGTCCACCCTTTCCTGTGCAGGTAAGTGGTATTTGCCCTCAGAAAGGCAAACTGCAGGTTACAGCCTCCATTGAATGAAGAATCACAGCCTCCAGAGGGGAGCACCAAATGCTCTCACAGCCACAGAGTGCTTGAGAGGAGCAAGGAGAGTAGCAAATGACTTGCTAGAGATCATACAGGGAAACAGCAGAAAGGTTTGAAAGAGTTAACCAATGTTGTGTCACCCTCTCAAATGTCTCTCAAAGCTGGTCTAAGGGCAGCTCCTGAAGAATTCACTGGCATTATTTGCTTAGTCTGAGATGTCAGGGTGGTACAACTTCATGGCTCCAGAGATTCAGTGTTTGGGAGCCAGGTTTGGTATCTGAGTTGTGCCAAGTCCACCCTGTGGTGGCCAGTGAGCCCATGGCATCAGGGATTGTAAGAATCCCCTGGAGAAAAGGTGCCCTAAGTGGAGAAATGCTCCCCAGGTTAAGGTGACTAAAAAGGCCTCTCCCAGAGTGCCCTGTTCTGCTATGGAAATGTGTCCCAGTTCTGTTTCCCCAGTTGGCCTCCCCGCCCCCTTATACCTTATCTGTTCCTTCCCTAGAAAATTCTCCCTTTCCCCACTCTCCCATTGGACCTTGTTCCCTGCCACTCCCTCAGGTTTTCCCATTGGCTCCCATACCCTAGTCCCGCCTATGTACTGCCCCTGTCCCTGAGGCTTTTCCTGCCCCGTATATAACCTTGGACCCTCCATCCTTTGATGTCTTCTGTCCCGGGTCCTCTTCACACACAGGGCTGAAGTAAACCTCTGCTGTGGAAATTCCACACAGGAGCCCTTCCTGCCTCTTTGCCATCGATCTGTCAAAGAAGCTATCCGGTGCTTGTGTGTGTGTGTGTGAATGCAGTGGCTGCCAAGCGACTTCCTGCTAGAATTGGTTTCAGAAGGTCATAGCACCCCACCAGAACACCCCCTGGATCTGACACCACCCATCTCCCCTGTGTCTGACTCCAGGCGTGCCTTAACGCCCTCTCCTTCACAGCCTGCAAAGTACTGGCTTCCCCCTAGAAGCAGCCAAGTCAGGATGCAATACTTGTTAGATGGGTGAAAATTTGTAACAAATTCCTGTTTTAGTTGCTTGAGGAATACGTTACTTTTCAGGACTCCCAAACTCGTCTCTACATGCCTCACTGGGAAATGTGAAGGGTGACGCAGACAGCAAAAGCCTGAATGAAATTGCTGGTCTTTACCAAAGAAGCTAAATGATAATAAGCAGAAAGCCACTCCAGAGAGGTGTTCCCAAAGATCTAGTTCACCTGCTTGATTCCAAATATGTATTTTCCCTCTGGTAGAGTTTTTATGATGAGCATAACAGAGGTGTAATTTAACCGTCACAGGAACAGGAACAGTAGTGATGATGAATTACGCCAGTCCTGGATTTAACAGCCCCTCTGTGCCTTGTGCCAGCAGAGTGGTAAGGAACAAACTGCTCCCCAGAATGTCTCACCACGCTGTGGCCTCACTGGGCAGTGTGGGGACAGCACGAAGATGTCATTCATGGAGTGCCATGATGGCTTTTCTCCTGAGGATCAGTGTTAGGCCTGTGGCATGGGAAATTGTGGCAGTGGCATTGATCCACTTATCCTGGGTTTCAACTCATGCAACCAGGGATCAGAAATACCCCACTATATTGCAATATGCAAGCAGAGGTAAGGCCACTCAGCAGAAGGGGCACTTGTTTTCGGCCTTTGCTTAAGGCTCTCAAGGACCTCCTCCTGAAAAGTGTGGGCAGCAATTCCAGCCCTCCTCTTCATCCCTGTCTGCAGCTCAGGGATGGGAAGAGGTGGGGGTGGCATGCTAAAATCCCAGTCCTTGCTTTGGGCAGGTTTTTATTTGGTCTGTTGCTGATGGAGAGCCCTGTGCTTGAATGTTCCCTTCTTCTCCCAGAGGTGACATCCTCTGGTGTCATGAAGGGGCTTTTCTGTCTTCGTGATGGCAGTGACGGGTGCTGGCTGGATCCAACCCCGAGGGAAACAGGTGCTGGCTCAGAGCTGCCTGTCTCTGAGCCAGGGTGCCCTTGGCCAGCATCACCCTACTGCGCTTCCCTCTGAATCTCAATGAGCAACCTGGGATGTCAGGGGCAGATGGGGTACACTGATTGCTTGGATCCTTCCTATTTTGGGACATGACAAGCAGTTCATTTCTCCCCTCTCCTTTCATATTCACACAATGCTTTACACTGATCTCCCTTGCACACATTTATCTGCCAGGCAGGGTAATAGAGCAGCACCCAGGGAGTCTCCAAGGCTTTTGTAGAGGTTTGATGTTGCTGAGCTGTGAATGCAGCGAGAGGCAGCATGTGTAGCTAATCCTATGATACAATAACCAGTCCTTCGTGGTGGATGTCAAATTCACTAAATGCATGATTGTTTATTGTTTGCCTGTGTAATGATGTGCGTGGGACTTGGGCCAATTTGGAAATATTAATAAACATGACAGCATTTCAGCAATGCACTAGACAGAATCCTCCCATTGCTCCCAGGAACACTAACACGATATGTTCATAGATGGAATGAAAGGGAGTTTTCTTTTGAAATTAAAAAAAGGGCTTTCTATTACCTAAGCTAAGTAGCAGAAGAGTTCACTAGGTTATTCTCACTGGCACACTCTAACTGCAGGTGGGTTCATAAGCTTCTCTCTGATGTAGCAAAATTAGATCAGTGTAAGGGACAAGGAAGCTGACAGTAGCCTGTGCTGTCACTGAAAGGACTGCTTGTCTATGAGGAGGAATGGGCTGGTGATTTACAGGGCACTTAGCTCAGGCAAAACAGAGCAGTCAGTTTTATCTCAGCCTTTTCTCCATTATGGACCGGAGCCTTTTGGCTGTGGCTCTTTTATTCCTCTAGGCCCCCTATGTGGTGGTACATCTGTGTTGCCAGCACTGCAGAGGGGGATATTCAAAAGTAACCACGTGTGAATATTTATTTCCCAAAAGCAGTCTGTTTGACCTGCACCAGGCAATCTCCCTCCTGCCCTTCCAGCTTGAGTCTGTGACATCACAACTTTTTGATAATGGCCTATTAATCACCTACTGCCTGATGCTGTGAATTCTGTCTGGTTTCCTCCAGGATACTTCATCATCTGCAAGCAGGACTTGGACCAGGCAGGGATGCCTCCATCCAAGCTCCTCCAGATGCCGGTGCTCCAAGCTTTGCCAGAACTGCATGATTTCTGTGCGTGCCATTAGACTGGGATGATGAACAGCTTGGCTGTGAGCACGTGGAGTGCAAACCCTGGCGAAAACCTGGCTTGGGGCCCTGGCGAGCGAGCGTCCTCACTGCCGTGCAGAGCTGCCATCTGGCAAGTTGGACCTGCTGTCCTCACCACTCCAGCTTCCCAAGCCAGGGGCTTTTTTGTTTTCTTTTAAATGAAAACAAATGTTAACCTCGGCCCATGGATGACGCAGCCCATGGCTACCAGCAACACCTTTTTGTGCAGGGGTTGCTGGGATGAAGGAGCTTAACTGCACGCCACACAGTACCCAAAAATAGCCCCAGTGGGTCAGCAACGTGCTCTTTGCAAGGGAATGCAAGTAAGAAAATGATCCTACCTCAGGGAGCAACGAGGCAACCAGGCTGCAGTTTGTGGTGCAAAGCATGCTACAAAGTGCTCCATGTCAGTGGGTACAAGGTGAGGCACAATCTGTTTGTCCCTATGGCACTGCCTGCTGCATCCCAGGAGCCATGTGGGATCCCACTGCTGCATTTTGCAGGAAAGGGTCTGTTGTGCTCTCTACTTCCCCACTTGCGAGACCTGCACTGTGAGGGCCTTCGTTTGGTACTAATGTGATACATCTATTTCTTGTTTCAACTGGCTTCATAGGGAAAAAAGTACAAGGAGAATCCAGTCAGGTATAACTGGACAAAATTTGGACGAGGTTTGTTTAATTGTAGTGACAAATTTTTCCATTGCCATGTGGTGTGACCTCATATGTTCCTTCTCCATCCCTTCCTTACAAGTTGGTCAAAGCTTGGAAAGAAGCCATGTGCCCAGAAGCAACCTCCAGCTGTTCCATAGGATGGTTACAGCAGAAAATAAGAATATTTGAGCCTGAACCCAAATTTCTGGTAAGAAGAGCAACTGTCCATTCTGGCTCCCCTTGTTCATTTCCCTTCAGGACACAAGAACGGTCCTGGATGGTAGGAATGAAGACAGACCACAGCAGCTGCTTTTGCAGCTGAGGGTAGAGAATCCAGGCAAAGCTCACACATGGGTTTTTGGAGGGATCACGTTGAAGTGAGGCAGTGCCAGGGGCTGCGGCTGTGGTACACACCTTGCAGGCTGCAGTGGCATTGAGTGACTTTACCACTTGCAACTCCTCCTTGAGAAATGCTGCCGGAAGGAGAAAGGTTCCTTTCTTTTCACCCCGGCACTGATGAATCTTTCAGGGAAGCACGTTCCAGCATGGAGAGTGCCATTTTCCTCCAGCAGTTTGCTGCAGGGTTTTATCAGCTTTTTGGTTGTCCTGACACAACCACATCTGCCCCTTCAGCACTCTCACCAAGGGCCCATTAGCCCTTTTCTGGTATCATGATCTCACAGGTTCAAGCTGTTCTGCTTTTCCATGAGGAACCCAAAATTCAGCCTATGGGAATTCAGGCTACAGGTCCATACACAGTAGGCACAGCTGTATTCCATGCTTCTTCCACAACATGCTTCTTGAATTTTATTGAAGAGAACTTTGTCTGAATGACTTTATCTTCCTAATTGTCTTCATTGTCTGGGATCATCAAACCCCCTTCAGCTTCCTGCCTGTCCCACCTGCAAGTTCTGTCAGTAGCAATAGTCTCTCCTTCCAGATCACTGGAGGAAGATGCTGCAAAGTGTCAGGTCTAGAAGAGGTCCCCAGGGAGCCCCACCAGAATGCTCCTGTGTGCGCCACCTCCAGTAGTGCCTGTCAGCCATCCCGCCCCAGCTGTTTTATACGTCTTCTGGAGCTGTTGCAATATGTTCATTCTCCCCCAAAAGCACTGTGTGGGGCCTAGTGGTGCCTCACCCAGGGATTGCCTCCAGGCACCCACAAGTATCAATCACTTTTTATAAAATCAACAGAAAATTCAATGAGACCTGTTTTCCATGAAACGCTGTTAACTGGCACTGATTCTCTCTCTCTTTCATTCTTTGTGCTTGAATCCCATGTCATATTCTCTGTTGTTTGGTCTGGGGTTCATGTCAGATATTTCCACCTTGTCTTTTTCCAAACACTGGTATACAGTTAGACCTTTTCCAGTCCACTGGAAATTTGCTGGGACCCCTGGGGTTATTAAAAATGAATGCCAACAAGCTAAACATCTCCCAGACAGTTCTTTAAGGACGTCAGAGTATAAGATACCTGCACTTTGCAATTTAAAATTGTTTATCCCTAACAGCTGTTGTCTGTCATTCTTCTCAGTGATGCACTGGAGAGCACTTCATCATGCTTATGTCATCTCAACATATCATCTATTTCTTTTCAAGTACAGAACAAAAATATTAATCAAACTATTCTGCATTATCATTAGCTGTTTCACCAACTCCATCTAGAAATGAGCTAATATTGTTGTAACAACTCGCTTTTCATTTTGTAATGCATATCTTAATGGGAATTGTTGAATTTATTTATCTGCGTGACAATTGTCTGAATGTTTCCTGACTTTTGAATATGTATAATCAACATTTTCTTTTAGATACGTCATTCAGATATATAATTTGCAAAACATAAATTATTCAGGATGTTGCTCAGCCACATAAATGAAAGAGTTTTCTTGTCTGGGTCATTCATCTCACCTAGATGAGGGCTAAGGCACAAGACAAGCTGCTCTTTTCACTTTTACTAAGTCCAAGTTAATTGAAATATAAAATATCCATCCCCACACAGCAGTGCTGCCTACAGAAAGGGGATACAGCCCAATCTGAGAGATACGGGATTACTCTCAGGTTCAGGAGACATAGATTTTGTTGCTGGCTCTGTTACTAAGTCTCCTCATGCAAATCATTCACCAGCCCATGCCTCAGCTCTCCTGCCCAGTAACTGGGAGTCAGTGCTGCTTCACCTCCTCTAGGAAGTGCTCAGAGTCCATGGAGGAGCAGATCTTCCCTGAGAGAAGCCTTCTGCCACAGGGGGGCTTTAGAAAGGTATTGAATGGACAGGATTAGTGCTTGTTTTGTTCTTCTTTGGTTGCCATTCACCTGGCCATTCACATTTGGAGCATTTCATTTGTGAGTTACTTCCGGCTTGAAATTTCTGGAAAAGCTGTCCAAGCAAAGCTAGGACTTCAGGGCAGGAAAACAGAATCAATACTTGTTGATCTTTTAATAAACTCTGTCCCCAGAGAGTGGGGTTGAGACCTTCACAATTTCCAGTCTCTTCTCCTGGCGAGTGAGCGGAGTAGGTGGAGACGAAAGCTGAAACCAGGAGGAATCTGTATCCAATATGTGATTTGCTCTTTGTGGAAAGACCAGATTTGGTTCAGACTGCTCCAGCTGGTAAAACTTTCACTCTGTAAATTCAGTGTGAAACCAAATGTGTTTCTTAAAACAGATCCTTGGAGGACTTTCAAAGACACCGGTAGGTCAGATGTATCCAATTAGTAAGGGCCTGTGACAGCAGGCAAGAGCCCTGAGGGGCAGGGTGGGGAATCTTCCTAGAACATCTTGCTTGCACCAGGCTGAACCTCACTGAGGTCACCCCGTGGGTTAGAGCACAGGGAGTTCATGGTGGGGTTTTGGTGGCAAAGCTTTCTTTGAGCAGGGCTCACATAGGCAATCATGTCATAGGCTGTCAGCCCCACTTATGCATCTACCTGCAAGCCTTCGCATGTAGTTAGGAAATGGGAATGGAGGGACATTTCTATTCCTAGCTTTTTAATGTTTCTGTCATTGCTGGCTGCTGTTTTGTAAGCATGTCCTCTCACAAGATTTTTAAGCTTGACTTCTCTTTAGCCATACTCTCTATGACCTGGAAATGTTTTACCCCTTGTAGTATATATCACCTCTTTCAAGAAGTCTCAGAAACAGATTTAGACTCCTTGCAGGCTGTGAGTTCAGGACCCTGTCTTGGACCCCAGTACTACTGGGGGAATAGCCCTGATACTTGACTCTAAGTACAATTTTCCTCTAAATCCAGGATCTTTGGCTCAGCTGTCATTACAATGCAAAGACAGTCCAAACTTCTCTGAGTGTTGCTCACATGCAAGGCCTGAGATGTGACTTCTATTCATTACTGACAGCCTCTGAGCTGGATTACTCACTGGGTAAACTAACCAGACGGAAGTTTCCCACAGAGATAGCACCCAGGGCCTTTCACCTGAGAGGGTCTTGGGGCATTTCACAACTCACCCGTGTACACTGCTGCTGTGGAGAGGCAAAGGGTGGCCCGGGCCACTGCACAGGAGAAGGGTGTGTGGTTGCAGCGGGCAGCTGGGCACAACTCCTCCTGCTGTTACAGAGCTTGGTAGCAGCCACACAGAAGCAGAGATAGGCTTAGTTTGTAAAGCCCCAAATGAGAACTAATGAGAGGGAAGGTGACCTTGGTTCAGGGGGTGAGACAGAGCGCTCAAGCAGCATTGTTTTCTAAAATTACAATGGGCAATCCCCAGTCATTTTCCAAGCTGAAAAGAGGAAAAATAACACATCCTTACTGACTCCTGAAGGATGCTGGGGTGCTAGGCATAGTATGGAAGGACCTAGCCCTCTAAAGTTGGGATCAGGTTGAAAACTAAATAAGAAAAAAAATTACCCACATTTACTATCAATGTTTAATTATTTGAACCTCATCTTTACCAAGCACCAAATGTTCATTTGTAAGAAAAACACTGGCCAGGCAATTCCTCAGTCCTGTTCATAAGCAGCACTCAGGTGCCGAGGAACAGGGATGTACCTGACCTGCCAGTAGGACTACTTTAACAGCAGTATTAATTTTGCAACAGCTGCCAGTGACATAGGAACTATTCCAGATGTGGGGTGTTTATGAGCTGATTTATGAACTAGAGCAGGATCACAGCAGCTATCTATGCTATGGATTAGTATACAGAGGATGATGTCTGCCTCCAGCTTCAGCCCCTGCAGGTACACCTCACTTCATAGCTTTCTGCCAGCGGAGGACAGGAGGAGGAATCAAAGTGCAGGAGCCCTTGAGGAAAAGATGAACAAGGCTTTGCATTTTAGATGGGCTTTAGGTTAGAAAAATAATAAAACCGAGCATTTTAATAGAAAGATCAGCTCTAACGTTGGTAATCTAGACAGACAGCAGTGGGATGGGGAGAGACATAGGGAATGTTTGATGTAAAATCAAGGTCGTGCCCTGAAAATCAGACACAGACGTGGAGAGAGGTATGTGAACCATTAAAATGAAAGAAACCCGAGATAGTTGTTCCACCAGCTGCCAAAGACACCACACTCTGTTTGTGCACGCTGGAGCCTACTCTCCTCCACATTTGGCAACGTGGCAGATGCCGCATTGTGGTACCATCAGAGGAGAGGAAACCCAGAGGATAAACCAGAAGTGACCTAGGAACATACTTTAAAAATTCCTTTCTACTCATTAATCTGATGTGGGAGAGGGGATTCAAAGCTCTCAGTGGAAGGGAAAGTCCTGGCCCAGGAGCTAGGGGACTGAAGCCCTCTGACACAGGGAGCTCCTCTCCTGCTCAGAGGCACCAGTGGGCAAGGAGCTGCTCTGTCCCTATGTGTGACCGGGCAGCAGTGTCTCTGCAGACGCTGCAGAAGTCTGCAGTGGCTCTTCTTGGGAGTGCCAAGGCGCTGCAGCAAGACCAGCAGACCCTTTACATGCAAGTTTGCACGTTTCTGGAGAAGCATGAAAGTTCTGCTCCTTCTCATTTTTTTACGCCCAGGCTGAATGTGAGAGACCCTGAAGCTGGTGGCATTTTTACTGCTGGTTTTACTGGGTGCTGTGACATTCATTATCCTTGAAACATCTGTTGTTTCAACACCAGCCTTCACTGAGCTTTCTGCTCTCCACTCTCAACATGGGAAACTGGCTCCTGCAGCTCAGCACCTCAGTGCAGCCTCCCCACGACCCCTTGGCCGGCACCTGCCTCTGCTCCTGCAGTGGGTGAGGTTGACACGCTCCTGACAAGGACAAAGAAGACACTCAGGAGGGCACCTCGTACCCACCAGGCACTTGCAACTGCATCTGGCCTGGACCCCCCACTTCAAGGACAGCATTAGATGCTCTGGGAGAGAGGCACAAGTTGCCCACTAAGAGCAAAGCAGACCTGTTTGTGTTTACATTACTGCAGGGATGACCTGGTGCTGCTTCTAGATTCAAAGCTGTGCAATCAGCGGCAGAGTGGCTGAGCCGGGGTGCAGCTGGGGCTGTGGCCTTGTGCCACTGCCTCCTGCAGCTCTGTGCTGCCTGACAGGATGATGGACTGTCACCACATCCTAACAGCACGTGTGGTTACCCAGTCCCAAGCAGCTGGAGTGGAACAAGGTTTCCATGCCCAGCTTCCAGATCAGAAAATCCAAATCCATGTGCAAAATGACAGAGCATGGGAGTGATGGCATTCAGTCACCACAGTGCCATCAGACACACATGAGGTACTCCTGAGACACTGAGCAAGTTGCAGGGTGTCATAAGAGCTGGAGAACCACTCCAGGTCGGCTGGGAGCATGCAGACGTAGTCTTTGGCATGTCTTGGCTGGAACAGATCCTTTGATACCAGGGCTGGGAGGCAGGAAGGTGGCAAGTGGGGAGGGTACCAAATTGCCCTTGCACCTTTATACCTTCCTAAGATCCTCATCTGTCACTGTGTGTCCCCATGTGTCACGAGGGTTGCTGGCTGCCTACAGCCTGAGAAATCTCCTCCACGGGAAGCCGGCCAGCAGCACTGCCTGCAGCGGAAGGACAGATTTTTACAAGGAGCACCAGTACAAGGTTTCTTCCTCTTTGTACTTGGTCATCTAAACAACGGCTCTGATTAAAACCAGGAGCTGTTGTACACTCAGCCACATGTGGACATCAGCCCAGCTATTTGGTCAACAAAATAAAAATTAAGATACTTAACTCTGAGCATCTGTTTTCTTGCTTTGTTCTTTTTTTTAAATTTGGCCGAGTCCCTGTGAGATTGGACCGTTTTCCTGACAGGTCAGCACAACTAGATGCCTTAAAGCTTTCTAAAGATTGGTTCTTTTACTTGATGATGGCCCAGAAAGCCGCTGGGGATGTACAGTCAGCATCCACCCTTTTTGGGAAAAGGAGAGGGTGGAAGGGGAGAGGCCATGGTTCTGATTTGCTTGGCTTGGTGCTCAGGCTCGCCGAGCTGTGCCTTATGCTGCAGCCACGTGATTTGTGTAGCAGTGACACAAAATCATAAATCAATCCAGTTGGGCTAGCAAAGTTCACGAACCCTTACTGAACTTTTGGACGAACGTGGGTCGGGTTTCAGGCTCACAATGAAATCCGAAACCAGGCAGGCTTCAGAAGGATTTGCGTTTCATCACAACTCTTTTGTAGAGCTTCACTAGAGGTGGTGGTCAGGAAAATGCTGAGTTTGGTTAAGGAGAAAGGTGCTAGCATGAGAGCCTTTAAATAGAGCAAGGCTGACTGGATGAAACAGTCCTACTAACAGTTAGTGAAAAATGATTATTTTTGAAAACTGCCTCTTGTACAGCCAGGAGTTATCTTCATTTCACAGAATTGTCCAGCATGGCTAAAACACCTGCTGGGAAGATCCATTCCAGCATATTTGGCAGATTTTCAGAGAGGTTTCAAATCTCTTACTCCTAAATTGTGGAGCTCTGTTTGAAAACTCCTGCTTTAAAAAAAAAACCAAACCTCATTTTATAGGCATGAAAGTTTCTCAAAAACATCTTAAGGCAATGCTAGCAAAAGGTTTCAAAGAGCATCTTCATTTTCAGACAGCTCAAAAATCATCTGTATTCCTCCCTTAAATCTGAATACAGAAATGAAGCCAGAAAGGAATTCCTTGTCAGGTTAACTATTGCTTTTCTGTCTGAGGGGGTCAGGCTCTCCTGCTGCATCTCCCAGGACGGCAGATATCTTCAGTGGATTAGTTTGGGTTCAGATTTTAAATAAGCCTTTGCAGTGCTGCTTATTGCAAGTGGGTCAGGGCCAATAATCAGGAGATTTTAGATAACAAGATTTCAGGTTCAGTTTATTTGCCCTCTTCTATTTGTACCTTCTGGTTTCATATTTGCAACCTTTTCCTTCCCAATGCACACGAGTGAGAAAGCTGCGATCCTCAAGCACTGAAAGGGCTGTACAGCCAGTTTCTCAGGACAACAGTAGAAACACCACAGCTCTTTCAGAAAACCACTCAAGAACAACTCAAGGCATCTGTGCCTCCAGATGACCAAATGAGGCTCTGAATCCACTGAGCTTTGTTTTTCAGCCATTCACAGTACAAATTAGTAGAAGCCTTGTTATACTTTACAATTTGTATTTCAAATAACCATTGCGTACTAAGAAACTTCTAAGGCTATTCAGTCCAATGTTTTCACTGTGTTTAGGATGACTCTTGCTTTTGGATTAAATTGACGCTGGAGCAGATCCCAAATTAGCAAAAACAAAATAAAAGCATGGGATTTCAGTCAGTTTAAACACCAGAGATACACAATAAATACTGAAGCTTAACCCGCACTTTGTGGAGATCTGTGTCTCTCATAAAGCAAATTGTGCTGGTGCAAACAACTGACCTGTGTGAAAAAGGACCTAAAAGGCCTAGTGTTCTCCTTATTGACAACTTGATTGTGATGATTCAGAGGAAAGGGCTAAAAAAGAGAGGAGAGTGAAGTGCCTTTCTCAGGAAGGAATATTGTGACTGTCAGATTCTGAGCAGAGATTTTTATTTGGCCTGGGCAAAATTCAATTTGGAAGTTAAAGGTAATAATGAGCTGAAAATCTCTGAGATATGTACAGCTGTCCTAGCAAAACCAATGCTCTGGGCTAACTTCTGCTTCCACAGTGATGGATACACCTTGTGTAGGTTGCTGGGGGACTGGACCCCGAGGATCAAGAGCAGCATCTTGGGGTGCTCTTGACCTTGCTGGACTGTATCTGCATTCTTGAAAATTTTGCTTTCCATGAGAGAGTCCTATGGGCTCCCTCTCTGACCTCTGCCTAGTGCATGTAAGTCCTGAGGGTCTAAGGGAAATCACACCGGGCTTATAGACTTACAGCTGAGTTTGGAAACTGATTTGTGGTTTTAAAATATGAGGTCTCAAATATGAGCATTATTTTACTCTGTTTGTCAGAGCAGTGGATTGAAGTCCTTCTATGCCAGAGGGACCCCAGGAGTAAGAATGGGAGAGAAGTCAGAGAAGGCAGACAAATAGAACTGGGCTTGGTAGATAATAGATGGCAGAAATACAGTGTTGTTCCTCAGTGAGGACAAGAAATGTGAATTCTTAATGTCAGGAGAGGAGGGTCAGAGAAAAAGCATCAGACGGAGAATATTTCAGCTAGATATAAGGAAAACTTTTCTTATCAAGTCAAGCAACTGCAAGTTGCTAACTGTGCCGTGGAGTTGGAGCGGGCTCAGGATGGCAGCTAACAGAGAGCTCTGCTGGCACAGTATCACTGCTGTTGGCACCTGACCCAGCTCGCTGTGGGCCACAGCTTGCCATATCTGCATTCAGCACTCCCCTAGGACCTACAGCTGCAAGGCCAACTTGAGGAGACTATACACGGTATCAAAAAATCTGCAAGCCATCGAAGAAGTGGAGATTTGCTGGAGTACAGATGAAGCCATTCTGTCACCAAGGAAATTTTGCAAGGGCTGCCACAATGCCAGTGGTGTCACAGAATCGATCACAGCAGGGTTAAGGTTGGAAGAAACCTTAGCAAGGCATATTGTCCAATGCCTCTGTTCAAGCAGGGTTCTGTTCTACAGCAGGTTGCCCAGGACCATGTCCAAAAGGCTTTTGGGTATTTCCAAGTATGGAGATTTTGCTATCTCCCTGGGCAACCTGTACATCAGTGATATAAAATAGGCTTCCTGCCTTTCATGCACCCTGTGCACACCTTATTCTTGGACAAGTTCTGCATGTAAGAGATCAGCATATACTTCAAGCAAGGCCACAGCAGATGACTCAATGGACGCAGCTTTCATCCCAAAGCATCCATGTTTCAGCACAGCAGCATGGCTAGGAGCTGCTACCCTAACTCACCATTTTCCAGATTTGAAGTTTTCTAGGTGGACGCAATTATTTCATTTCCTTCTACGCATGAAAGAGCCAGAGCTGTGTCTTTGACCTTCAGGTGAGCTCCACCTCATCAGAAGGATAGAGAGCACTGTTTCAAACATGCTTCCACTGTGAAGAGTTTACTATGGAGAAAATTGCTCCCAGGGAGCTATAAGAGTGAGGACTATGCCATGGGAAGCTGTAAGTTATTCTTTTGCCTGGGTAAAATCTGGGTGGAGAGTAAACACCCATTTGTGCTGTAACTGATAGCAGCAGGAACAGGCACAAGATGAAGGTAAATCCTGCATTTCGTGATGGAAGACTTTGTGCTCCTCAAAATTTAGAGTCCTGTGTGCATGGGACTTTCTGAATGTGTGGTCCACAGCTTTTTGTTATATACTGTGATTTTCTCCACTCCTCCACAGAGATAAGTAGGTAGGAGGCAGCTGTTTGGATAAGTCAGCAGCAGGAGATAAGATTATAACAAAGCCATTGGACGGCAGTGGAAACTTTCTATGCCACACGCGGGGTTTTTATCAGGGGTCTACAAATTGTCTTTGTTTCATTTTAAGGGCTTAACTTAGTTCATCCTCAAAGCAAAATGGCCTCATCCTTCCTGTCATCTTCCATGATAGAGGAAGTGGTGAGATGTGTGTGTGTGTTCCCTGTCACTTGATATCACCTTACAACAGAGCCTGGAAACAGGCTTTTTAATCAGCATTTTGGGTTTCCTTTCCTTGTTTCCCTCTGTCTTTGGTTACTTTGGCAAGAAGAGCCTCCATTTCCTCCTTTGCTCTGCTTAAACAAACTGGAGGATTCAGAGATGGTGTGAAATAAGCCAACCCTGTTGGGGCCTAGGCACAGCCCTTCCCGTCCCTGTAAAACCCCAGTGCAGGCAGTGCTCACATCCCCTGCCTTGGTGCCAGGGAAATTGCATGTGTATACTCTACGTGTAACCCAAAAAGCCTGAAGGTCACTGGGTGGCTACTGAGGTGATAACAGCCAAGGACTGTGGACTGGCTTGCAGCTACTAAGCTCTCAGCCACTGCAAAAGCAGCAAGGCTTTGAGCAGAGCTGTGTCGGCTCATCAGAGAAGGCGATTCAAGAGAACTAGTATCAGAAAACTGATCGATGGAAGAAATCTTTTAGCTCGGCCTTTCAGATGCTGGAGATGTGCATGAAGGGATTGCCTGGTAAAATCAGGGTGTGACCTGCACTGGAGTTGGGTACAGGCAGGTCTGGAAGTTCCATGCACTGCTGTACATGTCATGAGCACTTCTGCCCTGTCACTGAGGGCATCATAGAGCAGATAGCAGTACATAACAGGTAGCATTTCCTTAAAAAAATTGAAGTATCAAACCAAAATTAAAACAGTATCAAAACAAAGCGGTAGTTTGAAGTTGAGCACTGTTCCTCTGGTCCTACGGACCGACATGTCTCCGGAGTTTAAAGCTTCCTCGCAAGGCCAGTCTCTGTCCCAGAAGAATTTGCAGAGTATATGGACAAGACACACAATTAATGGGAGAAAAATAGCTAAGGGCTCATTATTATTGTATTTACTGGCCAAGGGGACTGAAGGAGCAGAGGAACTTAGATGTGTTCCTGATTTACTTCATGTATGCCCTTGTTTTTCAGCAACCAGAGGTCTTCCAGACAGCTCCTCAGCTTGTGCCAGACACAGGCTCTTCCTCTGCCACCAGGACAGTCAGTATGAGGTTCTTCAGGAATGCTACTGCATGTTAAATCCTCATCCTGTCTCAGTCCACATGACATTGCAAGCACAGACAGGCTATTTCAACCTGATTTAACCAGGTCAAAGAGGAAATGTGTAGCAGAACAACCTTACTCCCTGCCCACTGATAGCCCAGTGTTTGACCTCAGCTTGCAGTTCACTGAAAACTGTGTGAAAAGAGCTATGCCAAATGAAACCTACCCAGCACTAAATGCAAATGTTGTGAGCAAGAAGTAAATTAACCAATTGAAAAAGCTGCAGCAATGTCTAGACCATTTAGATGGGTTTATGTATTTAAGAAAGAGTTGGCTTACGTGTTCACTAGCAACTTACCAACCTGAGAAGCAAATACTTTAAATCTTCTGATATGACTTTTGTCTGGGAATGAAGAGATGAAACAAAGAGTGCATCTCATTGAAATCCCCAATCCCAAGCCCTGGATAACCCAGTAATAGTCTACAGATCACTTTAAAGTTCTAAGAACTTTTCTGCCTGATATTTGTTCATGCTTCTTAGACATGTGATGAAAAAGATGATTTATCCCGTCACAAACCGTCACAAACACAATCCTTATATAAATATAACCTTTCTTCTAGAAAACAATCGTTGTTTGTGCAGTGCTGGTAGAAGCATCTGAGTTGTGAAGCTGTTTTGACTGCAAGGAAGTGAGAGGTTGACTCAGTTAAAAACCTTCCAACATCTTTGTTCTAGTTCCCTAGTGAGAGGTCGCTAAAGGCATGCTGAACAAAGGCAGGAGAAGACAGTCCTTTTCCTGCTGTTGATGGCCTTTGAGTTGCCAGTGGTGAGGAAAGATGCTCTGACTTGCTCAGGTGGAGGAAGGTGCCCTCAGCCCCCCATGGAAGCTCTGCACCTCATTCACTGACAGGGAAGACTTTGTCCTTAAATTTTGGTGGAGAAAGTGGTTATAATTCATCCTAACAAGCCAGAAGGAGACTCTTTGTATGTAAGACAACCCTCAGGGATTACTGAAAATATCTGGGAGTTCCACCAGGGTGTGGCATTAGGAAAATAGACAGTGAGGGAGTGTCAGGACACCAGTGATCCTTGTGGTCTTCTTGCTCCCTGAGATGGCAAGTCCAGGCCTGCTTGGGGCCTCCCTGGACATACCTGCAGAATCCAGATGACTCATTTTAACCAGGAAAATTTCACTGCCCAAATCTTCTTAGAGAAAGGAGCACTGAAGAGGACATATTTCTCACAACTACAAAAATGACCCTACATGGGAACTTCTGCAGAATATGCATACATGTACACAACTACATGTATATAAACTAAAATGATCTAAAACTGCTCACAGATCAGTCTAAGTGCCAAGAAGTGACTTTTGATTTCAAAAGCAGTGTGCTGAGAGGATGGGGAGAGGTCAAGCTAGTTTTAAAAAGAAGGAAATTCCTATCTTTCTTTTAGCTCTTTTTTTTTTTTTTTTTTTTGCATTTATGACTATCAGTTGGTAGTTTCATACTTCTGAATGGGCTTTGGCCAAGGAATTCTGGGTGTAGAAATCAGTATTTTTAGTTATGAAGCAGAGACATCATGGTATTCACATTCTTTGGATCTCTTCTCCTGAGGTATAACTATTGAACCTCTATTAATTGCAGTTGAAACAAGCACAATACTGCCATTACTTTCAGTAAGGTCAAGGCTGGGTCCATTGCAGACAAAGATCCATTAAGCCCTTTATGCACTGGCCAGGCCTTACAAAACTGGCCTGGCGTTCTTGTTGTTCATTCCTCCTGGCTGCTGTTAATCAATTAATATGTGAAATTGCAGAGTCAAATGGAGACGGGATATTAATATAGAGTGTGCACTGTTTCCCTGCAGGAATTCATGTAAAAGCTGTCATTAACATCATGCATATACATGAGTCCAACAGAAAGCTATTAACTTATGTGTTCATCCAAGCAGGCTCAGTAAGTGCTTTACCATCAACGGTCTTGCTGCAATTGAAATTAAATACGTGTGTCAAGGTTAGCACTTCCTGGGCTGAGAAACTGAACCAGAAGAATATTAACAGATGTTAGCAATATGTGTGTGTGGGAGGAGGACATCACACCTGAATCTAGTCAGTACTGAACAGTATTTGGAGCCTGGAGCTAATAATCTAGAAAAAACCCCACTTTTAAGGAGCACAGATGGAGTTAGTGTTCTCTGCCCATGCCTTTCCCCTCTCAGTATGCCCAAATGGACTTTCTGACACAGTATTTAAACACTGTGACTGTGTCAAAGTCTGACCTCGGGCACCCAGGAACCTGCATGGTCTCTCGCAGCAACACAAAGCCATCTAAAGAAATGTCTCTGGCTGATGCAGAATTACCTATTGTCTCCACCTCCCTGGCTGCAGCCCATTACCTGGGGATGGGACAACAATTCCTGCTCCCTGTCCCTGAGACAATCCTCTGGTTGGAAGCAGAAGTATTGTAATTATGTTCCAGGCAGCTGGTTTAAGTTGGCTTTAACTTCCTAAGACATATTCTCTTTTAAAAAACAAACTGTTTTTTAGCTGTTGCACAAAATTATTAACAGAATAGGTAACGGATGTCAGGAAAACACAAACTTTAAGCACTGTTGGAGAAAAGAGCCTGCTCAGGTCCGAGATCAGATTTCCAGCTGTAAAAGAGAAAGCTCTGTCCAGAAGTGCACTCAGGACTTACCAAGTGGCAGAAATCCACTATGGATCCCACATCGCAGACCCCATAGTGTCTGAGGGAGTGTGCACAGGAATCAGGGAAGCAAGCAGTCATATTTGTAAAAGGTCCAAGGAGGGGAAACGCTATGTGAGAGCTGGGAATTGGCAAAGATGACTCTTGTTTAAGAAAATAAAATAAAACAGACTAATAAGACAATCTGGGAGGCAATATGGCCAGTGCGTTGGACATTTGTTCTGGGGAAAATGCTTGGGAGCCATTTCAAGGGATATAGTAAGAGAAGGGTGACCAAACTCCAGCTAGATTAGAGGAAGCCAGAACAGACTGAGGCACAGGAGGATCGTGTCATGCTTAACTAGTCTTCAGGAATCCTTTGAAGATACCACTGCCATGACAGATAAGGGCAATTTAGTGGGTAGCAGAATATTTTGATTTTCCAGAAGCATTTGACAGTTTTTCCATACAGTAGATTAATGGCTTTTGAACAAAGACATTAAAGGGAAGATAAAACAGTGACTGGTATGGAAAAAGAGCTTAAAAATAGGAGACAAAGGTTGGCAGAGGATGGAAGGAAGCATTTCTGACTGTTTCTAAAACTGACATCACTTCTATTTATAGTGGACCCAATGGTATTTATATTGAAGTCAGTGGTAGTGTGCCACTGAGGTCAGATTTGCAGAAGACAATGAAAATGGATGGTGTCCTGCTTTGATCTATGTACCTGTTTAGAACAGCCTAAAAATGGCATGGTAAATCACGTTACTCTATGAGCTGCAGGCAGATAACCTCTGGAAGTGCTGCTGCCTTCACTTGGAGGGTCTGGCCCAGGGGTGAGTTCCCCATGGAACCTGTGCAGAGGGGTCTGAGCAAGCAGCACTGCCTGCAGCCAGGCAGTATGAACGTTCCCATCCAAACCACTGCCTTACTCATTGAGCCAGAAGTATTTCCCTGAAAAGTGCTATGGGAAGACCTGGAATCAGGGCTGAAGCATCCTGTTTGAGGATGCAAAGGGGCTTTTCATAATCATTGAATAATAGGATTGAATCACAGGACAAGTTGAGTTGGAAGGGACCTTCAAGGAACATTGAGTCCAGCTTCAGACCCTGCACAGGACATCCCCAAGAGTCACACCTTGTGCCCAAGTGCACTGTCCAAACAATTCTTGAACTCTGTCAGGCTGGTGCTATGACTGCTTCCCTGGGGAGCCTGTTCCAGTGCCCAGCCACTTTCTGGGGGAAAGAACCTTTTCCTAATATCCAACCTAAACCTCCCCTGACACAGCTTCAGGCAGTTCCCTCAGGTCCCATCACTGGTCACCAGATAGAAGAGATCAGTGCCCTGCCCCTCCTCTTCCCCTCACGAGGAAGTTGTAACTGCAATGAGGTCTCCCGTCAGTCTCCTCTTCTCCACGCTGAACAGACCGAGTGACCTCAGCTGCTCCTCACAGAGCTTCCCATCTATCCGTAATGCTGCAGGCTTGCACAGCAGCATCCTTAGTGTGTACCTGCAGCAAGACTAGGCCTCCTCCCCATTGGGAGCATTGAGTCCTATAGGTGGGCAAAGTGCCAGTGCTGGCCCCATGGGCCAAGTGCCAGCGGGATCCGCTCAAGGTCAAACAGGTCAGAAGAAAGTTTAGGAGACAGCCCGTGAGCTGCAGATCCCCAAGAGCCCTGCACATATTTTTCAGTAACAGTAGTGTCTCAAGTAATTTCAATCCTAAACTTAGAATGATAGGACAACCTCCAGCCACCTCTCGTTAAACCATAGCCTGCTCATTGCAGGCAGAGCAGTGAGTAGCCCTCAGTGAAATCCTTTGGTAGCCAGTGCACTGTAATGCCTAGAGGTGATGAAGGGTGAAGGGCAGAGGAAAGTTGAGGTCCTGGCTCCTGGCTCCATCAGCTCCAAAACTCAGGGTTATCTCAAAGGAAACAGTATTTCAAATGTCTAAACTCTTCCCTAGGCACCGAAGGCAACTGTTTGTATGTATCACTGTCCCCATGTCAAGCTCCAGGTGTTGCCCCTGTTGATGCGCACTGGCAGTGGGAGTTAAAAGAGGCTTCACGAACAAGCATCTGACAGCACAGAGAGCCACAACCAGAGGAAACTTGAGCCCAAATTACCACCTCATGGAGGTTTTCTGCTAGCCCTGCTCTCCCTAAAACTAGGATGGGTCAGGCTTGATGCCTCTGAAGTTGTTGAATGGGTCAATAAAGTGAAATCCTATGAATTCAAAATTGGTACTTGTCTTCAAGGTCAGTAGAGTCATGATGTTTGTTCAGCAGAAGGACATAGAGATTTTCCCATTTTTCCAGTTGGATATGGACTCTGGAGTTGTGTGCTACCTCCCTCTTTGGTGGAAGTGTCTTTCATATAACCTGGTGCTCTTCTTCTTCGAGGATATTTTCTTGGTCAGACCCATAGATCTAGGCCTGTGTAAGAGATCTTAAAGGTATTCAACTCATCTCCACTGAGTATCTCTAAATTTTCATTTGCACTCAATATATTTGAATTTGCACTCAAGTTATGTTAATTTTGGACACGGGGCACATCAGAGTGTATATCACACAACAAATTTTTTCCCACAAGCCTTCATTATCTCTCAGTCCTAAAAGAAGCAGTCTGCAAAATAAAAAAGATTTTAGATAACTTTGTGTGAATACTCTTTCTATTCCTTTTCAGTTTTGCCTGTAGCACTTCATCCTGGCTTTCATAGTGGGGATAAAAATACAGGAAAAAATATATCATGTTTGAATGCCTGTGGGGAAAACAAACAGCATTTGAAACATGTTGTTTTAAAATATAACTTCCTACCTGTAGTCTTTGTTTTTTCTGGAAGTGTCCAGAATCCTTGATAGCACTTGAGTTCTTAAAAACTCTTAGAAAACTTGCTCAGTGAAAATAAATCAAGATAAGGAATACATATGGTAACAATACTGTCTCCTGCTTGGTTTCAATTTGTTCCAGCTGTTTGCCTGATGGTGAATTGCAGGGCCAGGAGCACTGTGTTCGTGACCGTGTTACTGGAAGTGGCAGCCACACCGTTTGGGCAGATCACTGCCTCCGTGCAAGCAGGTAAGGTAACAGAGAAGTCAGCGTTCACCTTGCGGCAATCAAAAGAGTTACTCTGGTATAACGGAGGAAAATCCAGCTCCTCCAGCTCTTTGAGGCCGCCATAAGAAAAGGTCATGATCAGCAAACAAAGAAGAAAATAATATCTGGGTGTTCAAAGTCTGCCTGGAGTTTGATTTCTCCGCCAGAAAACCCAACACTAAAGTTTAAGATAACATTTAGAGGGGAACAGATGTACTTGGGTTGTTTATTTGAAATAACTCCTCATACCTCATAGCCCAGCTTTGTAAAATCTTTCTTTAACTTGAACATTTAATGTAGTCACTCCTTACAGCAGTAATCATAGTGATGCACAGACAACCATCCCAAGGGAGATGTACTTTACACTCCTGCTTGTAACTGAGAGTAAAAAAAGCTGTGTAAGTGTATGAGCTTAAATACACTACGTTGAATTCCTTATTAAATAATGGTATTAAATCCCTACACAGTGCTTTCTCTAAATGCTGGATCCATACAAAATGTCCTATCCCTTCCCTCAGTGATACCATCCAAAACAGAAACATCACCTGCTGTGTAAGGCACAGAAACACAAGGGCACTATAGTCAATAACCACAGCTTAAATAAATGGCTGAGGATATGACTGTGCTCATTCTTTCCCTTATTTCTCTGTAGACCAGTTGTCAGGGGAGGAGAGGAGTGTGTGTGGCACTCAGATGTACCAGGAGCTTTCATCAGTGGAGCAGAATGTTTGGCACCCGAGGTTATCACCTGCTGTATGTCTTTCTGGGATTGCCCAGGTATGAAAAATTATATTTAAACATGCCTTTAAACAAACCCACCCACTGCCCTGTGTTTCCTATCTCAGAAGTCCTTCAGGCTGCAATAAAGTTAAAACCACAGTTAACTCTGGTTGCTGAAATTAATTGTGAGATTAGCAGAAGCAAGGCCTAAAGTGGAGAAGTTTTTGTGTTACAAAACCAGGAGTCAGCACACAGCTAACATCACAGCCCGAAGGGAATGGCAGCACAGGCCAGGGTTCAATGGAATCAGCTCCAAAACAGCCAGCGGGCTGTATGCTAGCACCTAAATTTCACACTGTCTCCCTTGCTCCTGCAAAGTGAGGAAATCCGATTTCAAAGCCCCGCTACCCATTACCCCCATATTGCTGCAGCCCCCATCTGGGGAAGGGGTGCAGCAGTTGCCACCGAATCCCCCTTGGAGAGGGGCAAGGCAGCTCTTTTTGCTCTAATTGCAACTTGTTTCCCCAGGAAGCCTGGGCAGAATGGTGGGGAGCTTTGGTGGGGAAGCAGATACCGTGGCAAACCTGGGGCGCTGAGCTCTCCCGGGCAGTGATACTGCAAGGACAGCGGGCCATGTAGGTCTATCCCTGGTGTTGCCAGTGAGCACATGAAAACAGCGTGTTACTTTCCCTCCTTGCTGCCATTTTCTACCTGCTGTACTGTAGCTACCCAGCCTAAACCATGTGATCTTCCAGGCTGATATTGTCCTTCCCAAGGTCTTCGCACTGCACACACAACAAGAGGCATTTTGCAGTCTGGCACTGCTGTGGTATGGATGCTCCATTGGATCCTCAGGATTTTCAGTCCCTCTCTGGGCCTAAATGCCTCTGCTGCATTCACACTTGTAAAATAAATCTGAAAAAAGTGTTGCAAACGCTTAAGGCTGGCCTCGTAAACTTCCTTCAAATTTCTTATGGTAGAACAAATAAATAATACAAATATTTGAATATGATCAAAGTGTAGAAAGGTTGTGATTTGTTTCCTGCCACTGGGCATTAGGTATTGCAGAACCTCGTGGCTGAGGACTGGGGTGCAAGAGTGGGTCTGCAGTGTTGGTGGCACCAGAGGAATACTTACACAAGCTTCAGATGGAAAAACTGAAATCAGGTATATTGTGCAGGGAAATCTGTGCTCCTTATATGTTTTTAGGTTTTTTGAACAAAAATTCAGGGTAATGAGAAAAGATTTTAGGGGGGCTATAACCATGAGTCCCATCCCTGGTCTCCTGTTCTGAGTATGTAGTACACAGTGGGTAATGGCCTAAACAGACCTGGCCAATCCTCTAAAAATAACTTTAGTTAGATCCAAGTAAGAGAAGAACTTACAGGGACTGGAAATAATGCTTCTTATTCCTGCTTTGTAAGGGAGACTTGATGGGTGAATATAAGAGACAGGGCACTCTGCATCCAGCTCGGCTTCCCACCCACAGTGCAAGCGCTCACTAACAGGCTCAGGGCTCACCAAGACAGTCTCAGTTCTCACTAACATGGTCTCAGTGCTCACTGAGAGTCTCTGAGAGAAGCTGTGATGGCATCCTCGGAGCAGCCCAATTAGAGGCATCACCAAGCAGAAGCCTGCATAAACTCTGCCGCAGCTGCAGAACAAGGCCCTCCTCCCCATGCCCTCTGTGCTCAAGCCACACAGCAGTGCAAATCAAGACAATCCTCAGCCAGGGAAGCAAGGATCTCCCGAACAAGCACTTGTCCTTTTATTTGTTCATGTGACCATATTTGTTGGATCTCTTCCTTACCAACTGGTGTCTGAAGTTCAAGAGACACTGTATCTTTGTTTTTCTCTGCAGCTGTGAACTGTGATAAACATGATAAAGTGATGACCTAACATCCAGGGCTAGGCCTTATGGAAAACCAGAATTTTCCTCATTGCTGTAAGAGACAGCAAAAGTGCACTGTCCTTCTTGGTGCGAGCTACTGCAGCTTGGAAGCGTCATCTCGAGCAGTCTCTGTCCTCGCTGGGCAGCTGCCTTTCCTGGGATGCTGCTGCGTACATCCCACAGCACATGCTCTATAGCGATGAGGTATAAAAGTACTTCAGAAGTGGGCCAAGGAAGATGGCCAAGAACTATGAGGAAGAGAAAGCTTTGAGCAGTGCTGTAACTGAAGCCAGGTCCCCACCTTCTAAGAGGAAGGGGGTCTCGGAGCTGCCTGATGAACGGGACAGGCACTCAGTGGTGCACAGCAGCACTCAGCAAGCAGCCCTGCCCTGTTCCTTACACCCAGTGGTTTCCAGAGCTGCCTCATTATCTCATTTCAAGAGTGAAATCTGATTAGATTTAAAAAACAATCAGTAAAATTGAAAACATTCATGTTTTCTGTGTGCGGGTGAGCAAACCCTTGGGTTCGAGTGTTACCGTATGGAGAATATAACTGCAGCTGGCTGGATTTTCCCCTCCTACCAGGACAGGAGCAGGCTGTGGACCTTCCCTGGAGCTTGCCTGGGCACTGCTGCAGGAAGCCTGCACTTATGGACACATTTTGTCCACAGTGACCATGAGGCTGTCAGTGACCCATCACAACTCCTCAACTGAAGGCTTTTGGCCATGCTCTTGTGTTACTGAAGTCAGCAAGAACAATGCAACCGATTCAAGCAGGAACAGAATTTGGCCTGACAGAAGCAAACAGAAAGGCTGGGACAATGAGCCCTCTCAATTGCTCAGAAAAAATCTTCCAGCTGATGGGCATAAAACAGTATTCAAAGAAAAGGCCAAGATAATTTTCCATAACTCTCCTGTGAGGCAGCCCTCTTTCCACTGCTTGTCTTATAAAAGCAGAGAAGCCAGCATTCACAGCACTGCTAATATAAAATAAATCAACATATTGGAGGCATCTTTCCAAACAGACAACTGTGTTTATTAGTAAAAGATACTAGTAAAAGTACTCGATAATGAAGATTTCCTCATTTCTTTGTTTGATGTTTATTATAGCCACTCCTCTGTTGCAACAAATAAAACTGACATGAGGATTATTAGAGTCAAAGGCAGACTTGGACTTTTTTTTTAATGTGCCTGGGGTAACTAACACAACAGACAGCAATGTAGCAGGAAATGCAAAGGGAGTAGTTGTTTCATGTTACAAGGCAGACCAACACAAATTTATGTGGGTAGTTTCCTGGGAACTGATCCAAAAAGAGCCTTAGATGTCACCATCCCCAGCTCTACAATGTTGAAGTTTCAATGTCTATTCCCAGGGCGTAATCTCCAGCCTCAAATTCTGTTCTTAGCATGGACAGAAAGAGGATGCAAAGTGGGATGCCACAACTCAATACTGAGCACTGCAAATGATCAGCCCCAATGGAAATGAGCCCCCAAAAGCCTCTATTTAGTCACTGAAAATAGAAAACACAGATTAGCAAACACTTTAAATATATATGAATAAATGTTTATAAATTGTTTGCTTATCAAGAGATGCTGATCAACCTTGTACTTCTGGAAAAGTGATCAGGAGGAATGTGAGAAATATATTCTGTAGGACTTTCTGACATCAATAAAGGTCTAAAGCGTATAAGCCTTTTCCAGGGTTTTAGTAATCAGCTCAGGTTAACAGCTTGAAGCAAAATAACCCATCTGGTTGTTATTCTATGGTAAATACCCTGGGGCAACATGCATTGGTTTGGTAGTAAGCAGTGCAGAATCAGAAGATTTTAAAATTTCCCCTTTCTGATTAATTGGAGTATTTTGTTAATTACATGCTACATGAAAATATGAGCTTGAATATAGGCAAAATAAAGACCCCCACAACATGCATTTATCCTCTGCAAGAAATAAAGTATGAAGAACTGCCAATACTGAGCCTCAGCCGTGTTTGCATACTGCAGTGCTGCCAAAGGCAAAAATGTGTGAAAATCTGAAAGACCCATGTTCGTCCCTGGTGTTATTCAGCTCATTCTGGTGCAGATACAGCTGGGATAAGTTTGTGTCAATAGGGGTAGACAGAGGTGCCTATCAAGAGCAAAGATCAGTGTACTGCTCCTGGGAGAAGAGCAGATACCAGCCTGCAGCACAGAAGTTGGTAACGCTCTGTTTCTTCCGTGTGAAAGTGCAAACCATTCCCAACAACTGGCTGACTCACACAGTGTCATATCCAGCTGTAGGGTGGTTTCCAGCCTTAACACTGTCTGGCTACATTTTCCCACCTGCAAAACAAGAATAGGGACTTATGTGGCCAGCCAGGAGCATGAGAATGGGGCAAGTGTGGTGATATTCCCCTGAATACACTTCCCCCCCCTTTATGTGCATTTGTGGTTTAATTTCTCCAAATAAGACTTGTCTTTGCATTTCACACTCTTCGATAGATTTGAAAGGAAAGCAAATCCTTTGTGAAAGCACATCACTTCTAGTGCTTTCTCCTTACACAAACTGTTACGGCTCCTGCCTTACGGTCCCAGCTCCCTAGCAACAGATGCAAGATGCCAGTTTTATCCCTCCTCCAGGTTTCATGGAGATTTAAGCTCTTGATCCCACACATGTACATGCATTTGACTGCCTGATCTTTCTGCCCAAAAAATCTTTTCCATGTCTGTTGCTTCCATGGAAAAGATGATGAACCACTTGGGACAAAGCCTCAGAGCTGCTTTGAATCAGTACATCCTCACTGTTTCTTCAGTGTTTGGATAATTTACCCAGAGAGCCAGTGAAGCTTATGCTGTGCAGACCTATGCTGGCAGATGCTTCCAGCCTTGAAGCCGTCCACCCCAAATTCCTGCCATAGCACGGATAAATTGGTCTACGAGTTTCTAATGTACCTGTCATGCAGCATGGAGATACCATGACATTAGTGTCAGTGGGACACAACAAACCTTTCCAATGTGTCTCTGCTGTATTCTGCACTGGGATGAGCTAGCAAATGTCAGAGCTAGGACTAGGGCTGTGGTGTAGTTTCAAGCATGTGTTGCTTGTAGTGGGGCATTTTGCAGGGCACTCAGTTAATTTGATGTCTTGCTGTAGGAGTCCCCGGCCGAGAGGCAGCAGGAGCAGTAAAGCTTATCTGAAGGGAAGTCAGTTCTTACACAGCTCAGTAGGCTGGGTTTCTCAGAAAATGTGTTGTTGTTTAGCTGATTGCCATCTTGGAGAGAGAGAGAGAGCAAAAAAAAAAGACAGAAGTGTGTGGGAAAGAAAACAGGGTTGATATCAGACATTTGGTGTGAGAGCTAGCTCTGTACTTGACTAACTTCATCTGTGTGCTGCTGGGAGTTTGGGTAAAGCTGACATGGATTTGAATGAAGAAATTTGGACAAGGGGATGAAATGAAGTGCAAAAGAAATATAGGCTGAATTTCAAGACCTAATGTTTAAGTGTGAGGGAATTTTTTTAAAATAAAGATGTTAAAAAAGAACAAAATGTCCTGTTTTTTCCAGCATCTGTGTGCAGTCATACAATATACTAAGGAAAGTGCTGCCTCTGCCTGCCCTGTTCATGCCCATAAGCACCCCAGAGTCAAATCTCAGGGAGAAGTGAGCTCATGCACATGCACTACGGATGCATATGGTCACACAACAGGGACAGACAGATGGGCAAGAAGGCTGGGGCTTCACTGGGTGAAGACGGGGTCAGCTCATATAGAAGTGAACAGATCCATGCTGCCTTGCACTGGGCACAGCCTCTGCAATCAGTGTTTGCAGAGTAAAACAGACCCAGTCCAAGGAATTTAGATCACTCTCACCTAGAACAAGATACTGTCCAAAGAGCCCGTCTATCAGGAGCTCAGCTTCTACAAGCAGCATCGCATCTGAAATCAAAGATGGATCTTAACACAAGGAGGCAGGTGCCAGCTCTAGATGTCTGTGCCACTCAGGCAATTAACTGACAAATATAAACCAGATCTCCACATTTCAAAGCTCATTTGCATTGCTCCTGAGACAGTCTGTCGGAAAAAGATGCAATTAGGTTGAAGCTGACAAGATTTATGCATGTGGGGGGGGAAAGAGAACAAAAAGCGAATCTGTCGAATGCCCTAGGAGAGTGGCAGCACTGGCATGAGCATCTTCTGCAGGAGAGCAGTCAGCAGGGCTATAGCAGCCAGGAGAGAGGCACAGAGCTGCTTCCCCCCACCTCCGTAGCCAGCAGGGCGGGGATGCTCACAGCGATGAGCTCTGAAATGTTGCCGGCAGCCTTGGTGGGAGGCTGCTGCTGGCAGTTCAGCTGCTACCTCGCCAGCCCAAGCTGCCATCCACCCTCGGCCACATGGGCCAGGCTGTGTGCACAGCTCAGCTGATCCTCTGCCTCTTGCAGAGTTCAACTTCTGCTCATCATGGATGATGCACGTGGGCATGAGGGTCCTGCTCTAAACAGGAAGGTTGTCATTCCAGGACCATGTGCAAGCTCAGCAGCCACCACAATAAATGAACCTGCAGATCAGACACCTGAGATGTACCTCCCTCACTTTTGCTTAACTAGCTTAAACAGGAAGGTGCCAAAATCTATATGGCTCTCTCCCCCCAAAAATGGGAAAACTCAAAGTGCATGGCATACCTCTTTTTTAAGAGTAAAATCACTACAGTAAAATCACTTGTTTAGCATTCCACACTAAGACTTGGAGTTATTGTGAGATTCATACTTGTGAAGAGAAAAAATAAAGCTTTGCCTTGCAAACCACACTTAAATTTGCTCTGTGGTAAAAAGATTGCAATAATTACATGATTAAAACATTTAATGGTTGTTGGAGACAGCTCAATTGGCGGGGAAAAACACATTCCCTCTTCCCATTTTTTTCCTTTTGGCATCACTCTGACAGGAGCTAATGGTGTCTGAGCAACTCACTTTTGAGTCTGGTCCTTTATTTGCCACCGGGCAGACATTTCAGCAGGCTGTTAATAAAAAGCACTCCTGTTTTCACTCTGCAGGCAGCATGGAACTGGGGCAGCCCTGGAACTCTGCCCTGCTGCCACAGGCAAGCCCAAAGCTGGACCGTACAGCTGTATTTTAACCCAAATAGGCAACACTGTCAAGAGTCCTCTTGAACAACTGAGTCTCGACAGCCAATATATTTGCATGTGAGTTAGGAGAAGACAAAGAGAAGTGATCACTCTTGCCTTTGTTATGCTGACTCCACTCAACAGTGGTTGCATGGCCCCAGGGCTTGCAGCAGTAGACAGTGAGCTGTTGATTCTTAGCCATCTCACCCATGACACTCACAACTTTCTAAATTTTTCTACTATCCTCTTAAATGCTACCTTTTTGAGGCTTAACAGTTGCAACCAACCCAGTCATTCCTTGCAAGAATACCTTCGGTTGTGCAGTTTGCAGAGAGGGACCCAGAGCTGCGCAGAGGTGAGCTGGGACCCCCATCTCTGGCAGCAGCATTGGGGTTCCTGTTTCATGCTCTCTTTATTTCCCAGTAAGTCTCAGTATTTAATTGGCCTTTGGTTGTCTCTGTGGATGGAGGTGCTCTTTCAGTGGACCTGTCTGCTCAGAGCTCATCACAATACACACAAACTGGGGGTTGTCCTCCCCTCCATATGCACCACCTCACACAGTGACATAAGCACTTTGATTCACAATCTAGATACTTTATCTACAAGAATTTGATTTGCTTTTTTATTGCCAGTCACTTTCATTAGATCCTCTTGCAATTCCTAGCAGTCTGCCTTCATTTGAATATCCTGAACAACTCGGTACGGCCAACAAATGGTAACTCAAGGCTCCCTTCCCTCTCCAGATGATTTATGAACACATCAAAGAACCCAGACTTGGCACAGATTACTAGCACAGGTAAAAGACCTGCGCAGCTCCATTGATGACTTTTGTCCACTGAAGAAAACAACCATTTACTTCCATTTGCCATTTTCTATCATTTAGCCAACTATTTGGGTTGATGAAGACCCTACCTCTTGTCCCCTGGTTACTTAGTTTCCAAAAAATCTCTATGAGAAGACCGTAGGGAAACCAAAGACACAATGTCACTGGCATCACATATTAACTGATCTCACCAAAATGTCCTGAGAGGCTTGTTAGGCAGAACTTCCCACTCAGAAGCCAGGTTGAACCTTTGTCACTTGCCTGGTTTTGTCCAGATGTCCACTAGCATTATCCTGTACCACAGTCTGGGCCTGGCACAGATGTAAGAGTTGTCATTCTCTGGATTCCTCTGCACTCCTCATCCCTTTTACATATGATTGCAGCTACATTTGTCTCCCTCCAGTCTTTAAGTGCCAGTCAATGAGTGCTACTTGTTAGCTAATTTCTTGAATAGAATTGTGTGTTAGATTTCATTTAATATAAATTACATTTAGAATTTCAGACCTCTGATTCTACTGTTAAGATTTTTCAGGATGGAGAGGAGGCTTATACAGGTGCTGGATTTCATGAAGGACTCAGTTTTACCCAGGAGCATGAATTAATTACAAATTCACATGGTAAGCATACATATGGCTTATTTGCCTAGCCACACAAGTTGTTAGGCATCCAATTTGCATACAGCAGGACTTTGCTTGCACAGATGCTGTCAAGCATGAGCTAACACATTCATTTACTGAAAAATCCATCTTGCTGTATTTCATTGTTAAGTACATTGTGCTTTATGCATAGTTTATCTTGTACTTTCTTTTTATTTATATCTCTTGTCCTCACTACTCTATTTTTTTCCCCCAAAAAAATCTGTTTGGAATGGTTATGTTGATGACATGTTGAAGTCTTGAAAATAAAATTGACTTATCCCCACCGATACCAGTGGAATATTTGACAGAGATTTCAACTATGCCAGTCATTCCATCCGGATCTGCTCATTACTCCTGCTAGTAGTAAGAGTAGTAAAATACCGTCCCTTGCAACCATGCTCCAAGGATAAGTGCTGCCTGCTCTGAGGAGCTTCCTGGGGGTCAGCAAAGGAGCCCTGAGCTAGAAGGCTGAAAGCAATGGCAAAAACTCACTCAAAGGGGACAGAACTGGTGTACAAAATCCAGATACAAAACAAAGAAGCTTTAAAACACTATGAGGTCTTTGGGCAAAAGTATAGCAAAACCAGAAAGTACCTCTTGCATGGTGGTGAACTCAACAGCCTGACTAGAAAGCCAAAATCAGCACTACTGAAATATCAGTGCTTATAGATTGGATCTTGGCATAACTTTGGGGGAAGATCCAGTTCTGATAAAGACAAGATTATGATGTGACAGATGTAGATAGAGGCCAGATCTATGTTCTCAGTAATGTCCATGGGGAAAGTGTTCTCCAGACATAAAATTCCAAGAAGTACTAGAAAATATCTGAGCAACCTGTTAAACACTCTTGGCAGTATTGGACAGTGGAAACCAAAAAAAATATTATTTATCCTCTGCCTTTATGTACTTTCTACCAACTATTTCTGTCAATAACTTTATTTTTTGTGTATGACCAGTACAGCAAGACTTTGCTGGATATAGTGTACTGCGAATCAGATAGGATGTGAGATCTCTGACAGAGATCTCAGACTTTACCAGACATCTAACCCAAACCCACCATTCACTCAGATATGGTCAACAGTGAAGTGGCGCTGAAGAAATCCAGTCCTGATGATGTTCTTTCCTCCCTGCTTTAAGATACGGAAAAAAAATATTTTTTTTAAGCAGAGAAAATGTACTTTTTCCAGTTCAGTCTAGATACTTGGCCTCTTATGATTGCCTTTAGATGGAACTGATTTTCATGCTAGATTTGGCTAGGAAAAGTAAGCATTTCAGAGCAGGAAGAAGAAAGAAAAGGGTCCATAACTATGCCCTTCTGTAAGCCCAAGTATAGATCAGTTGCCAAAAACTAACATGAAGGAATGAGAGCTAAATGCCCAGGTGCCAGTGAGTTCTAGGAGAAGTCAGATGTCTACTTAAGTTCCCCCATTAAAAATAAAGACCCAAGCTTCCTGAAACAAATTTCCTTTATATGTGTCCCAGACAAGCAAATAAAGGGAAGCGTGAGGGATATTGTGAAATAACTCTGAAGTTCTGTGTAAAAGTGAGTTTATTTGTATTAGCTGCTCTTCACGTAAGCTGTTGCCTCCCAGGCACCTCACCTCAGACATTCCTGGCAGGCATGGCTCACGGTGCTGGCCTCTGATTTACTAATGAAATCCACTTCGTAGTTGCAGAATTATTTTCCATGGGGAATTGTCGTGCTTTTGGAGATGGGACAGAGGGCTCTGAAATTTCACCTGAGGCATCTTATCACTGCCCAGCAGTGGGCTGCAGTCCAGTCATGTCATCCCAAAGGGAATTGCATGCCCATTGTAACATCCAAAGCAAATTTGTATCTTGGATATAACTCTATATCTATCAATCAAATTGATCTAAATCAAAGTCTGGCCCCAAATTTCCATGAACATGGTCAGTTAAAAATAATTTCTTACAGTTTGATTAATTCTAAGCTTTCTTTCCATGTGACTTCACAGTTAATTAAGTGGTTATGTGTCCTGCTGTAGTCTCCTTTGGGAAGCTCTGTGGGCTGATGGAGAAGAGGCTGCTATGACACTAAAATCCTGCCTTGTATGTAGCCAGTGTGAAAGCTGGCCCAACACACTGAACAAGCTCAAAAATTTGACCAGATTCATTCAGGGAAAAGGGGGACATTTCTGTGAGATGCAGGCACTTATTTGGGCTGGCTTTGACCCGAACAGGCAGCTGAAGGAAAGACATGACCATGAGCAGAGAGCATCTCCTGCTAGTGCCTCTGCTCCTCTAAGATCTCACCCAGCTGCCATAGGGTAACCATTTCTGATCAGATCTTCCCAGGCATAGACACTTAATTTGCAGAGAGAGTTTGAAGTTTCAGAAGGTTCTGGATCCATTTACTTTCTTCCTCCTTACATTTCACTCACACATGTCCTTCTTCCCAAGCTGCAGCCAGGATCCCAAGCAGAGTGCCAGCCCAGCTCAGGGTAGAGAGAAACTTCAGAAATTTTGATTACCCAGGCAGCCGTTTCATTTACAGGCAGCAGCTGAGCATCATCCAGGAAAACGAGTTAACTGAAACATAATTAACTACATGTCAGCAGAGCAAGCTGAATTAGCCTGTTGAGGAAATTAACAGGCACACAGATACAATAGGGACTCTGAAGAGCCTAAAGAAGTCGAATAAAGGGACACAAAAACCAACTCACATTTCTAATTAGAGAAGAAAGTATGAATGAAATACAAGTTTCCCCCACATCTCACTCACCTTTCACATGCCCTTTCACAAAGGGATTTCTATGTGTGGGAACATTTCAGGCACATCTAGAACTTGTTTAATCCAAAAGTCAAACCATGTTGGCAAGTTAGCTCAAGTCACTTTGGGCAGAGGGGGGCCAGTTTCTGAGGCAGTCAGTTATGCACTTGAAGTAATGCCATGGGAGTTAGGAGATCAGCCATGCAGAAAAGCCAGCGAGCTCTGCACAGCAGCTCATCAAAGGATACTCAGAACACTCAGCAGTCAATCCCGATGCTGAAATCCAGGCTCAGGTTTCAGTTTCAAGTAAATTCAAAGTTCACAAGTGGGGATATTTTCTCACAGGTAGCAGTAAGCCCCTTTACTCTACCTTCATGCTCCCAAGTCAATTTTTTGCCTTGAATAATTAAACCCAGTGTGGGGCTGAGGAACTGTACAATAGGGCACACCCTGGAAAATACCCCAGGAGCTCTGCATGGCTGCCAGAGCTTGTGTCACCCCCAGCCTCCCACCTGCATTCAATTCCAAGCCCCAGAGCTGCAACCCTTCTTGGGGCATTTCTGCAATCTGGGTTCTACTGACCTGGGACCCCTCTGCTTCCAGCCCTCCTTTGTCAAGGAGGTGGCGCAGGGGAGCCCCAACTCTGCAGCCCTCTCACTCAGGGCTGAGCACCGTGTGTTTTCCCAGGAATTAAAACGCTTTCCAGCTGCAAAGGTAAACACAGGGATACTCTTTCTGTCAGCTCTGGTGGATACTGGAATTGTCTTCAGGGCCAGACACTTTTCTCAGACAAAAATGTTTAATTCCCGATATATTCCAAGTGCTTCAAGAACCATGACATGGCCTTTTACATACTCAAGCCCTCACTTTCCACACATCTATAAGCAAAGACCCAAAGCTTCCCCAGCTTTAAAACTCCTCCCTGGCTGTAAAACTCTGACTTCACAGCCATGTGTGAATGGCCAGGTGAACTCAAGTTCCCCTCCTCACTTTTATTAATAAAAATCATGTTTGCTATTACTTCTGATAAGAAAAGAAAAATCAACTCTCCAAATGTAAATGGAAAGCAGCACTTTGTTTTTCTGACATGTTTTGCCATAGTCTCAGGTTTAAACCAGACCCTGATGGCCATGCTGGTTATTCTCCTGTGGGCAATGAGGAAGTAGTTTCTCAAGCTAGAGATGTGAACTGGAGTGATTCATTGTGCTTTACATGTCTCCTGTGCTTTTCCTAGCCAATTTAGGTAAATACAGTATTGGAAATCGGGTTCTGTATGAACAATTGTGACAATTACTGCTAAGAGCCCCATCACTTTTTGCTTCATTTAATATTCTCTGTAATTATGTTAGTCATAAAGAAAGTCATTCGGTATTAATGTGGATGTCACATGCCCTTCCATGGAAACCTCAGCAATAATTAATGCTCCATTAACACCTTAAGTGTCTTGTTATTATTTATTAATTTAGCATTAAAATTGATGAGGCTGTTTTAGGGAGGAAGGAGTCAAGATATATTGTATGAAATCCTTTTTTTGCGTGTGTGTATGACCACACTGTTCCTGCAAGAGACACAGGATACTGGTTTAGTGACAAATTCCAGTGGGGCTCTAGCCTTAGCTATACTCTCCTCCCTGCCTGCTGCTATGCTATAAATAGCTCAAGCTCGAACAGGGAGATATGCAAGACACTTCAAGAAAACACTAGAGGAAAATCAGGAGACGATGTCCGGCAAGCCTTTTGGCAGAGAGACTGAAGACCCAGGAAAAATTCATTCTGTTCCCATCTCTATCATACTTCCAGATGTTTGTGTACAAGCCATGCAGAGTGAGTCCTCACCCTGTCAGAAGGTCAGGTTCTCAGCTCAAGAGAGAGCATGGGGTGCCTTTTGTTTCTTGTTTCTTTGTGGCCAGAGACCCAACATGAAATATTTTGTTCAAGCATAGTACAGTTGTTTTCACTTTTTTTTATCCACCAATAAAAAGTTGTTTTTCTGGGACCAGTAGGATCTTCTCTGTGTTTTGGTTTTCCCTTTAGCTCCTGGAAGAAATCAGCCATTGGCTGGGTCCAATCTTGGTTACTGCATTTGAATTAAGCATCTCAAGGTGTCCTGCAGTGCCTAGTGGATTATCCTTGGCACGTGGCAGGTGTGATCTGGAAAAGGAAATCTGTGGCTGCTGGCAGACAAGATCCATCTGGAAGCTGTGATACATCTGGCATGAGGATTCAGGTCTTCCACACCCTACCCCTGAGTATCACTAGTGCTCTCATCCCTCCTGCCCAGCTGTCTTGAACCCGAGGGCTGCTTCCAGCACTGCATCCGGAGCAGAGTCTCCGTGTTTCCCTGCTTCTATAATGGCTGTAAGTGATTTTCCAGCTATTACCGTCATCAACAACACCATTAACAAGAGACATCTAGGCAAACAACAATTCCCCTTATGGCTGAGTTTAATATAGGTTGGAGTTCCCCAGCTGTGTCTGGGCTGAGTGTATCCTTCTCACACCACAACTCCAAAGAGCTTTTGCTTTCTTTCAAAAGCAACAGGGAGCTCTGCATGCTGCATGACCCCCAGTCCCCAGTTAAACTATCCCACAGCTGTTACTGACTTCCAAACGTGGATCTGTCAGAAGCATGGTCATTGTGTTGAGATCTACCACCAAAGAAAAGAAAACCCAACAGTGCCCAATGAGACAGACTTTTGTTTGACACTCTCTCCCATCCCACACATGTATATATATATATAAAACACAGGGTACCTTGATAGCAATTAATGTCTTGGTACTCACTGCAAAGCCTCAGTTATATTAGCCAGAGCCATATGTTTTTTGCACATGCTGAAATGTAGTATATTTATGCTGCTTTTATAGTTTTCCTTCCTTGCAGGAACAGGATGTGCTGCCTCCTTTTTTCCCTACATTTTCTTTTCCTTCCTTCTCAGTATCATCTGCTACAGCTTTTCTAAAAGAAGCAGCTCAAACAAAAGGGGTGCTCCTTGCACTACTGCCAATATATGCTGCCCAGCCCTGGGCTGTGAGGGCATTTCTAACAGGAACTGAGGGCTCACCTCATGTATTTCCATCCAAAGTGTGCATTGCTGACGCTCATCATGTGCCCAAGCTGCCTGACCATGGCACGTACCTTCCGCCGCTTGGCGGGTGGTAGCTTGGCAGATAGGCCAGGCAGTTCATCACTTTCCACCACAGGAACTCTCTCTCCATGCTGCTTTTCCTTTTATCCTAGATATTGCGCTGAGATTGCTACTATAAAGAAAACAAATACAGCAAGGTGCATACAAACTGCAAATAAAAAGTTAATGGCGGCATCCTTCAGTGCTCCATGGAGAGTAAAGGGCCATTAACCTCATTAAAGCAAGGAAAATCATTTTTTTGTGCTCCCATTTTCCTCTTTACTGCAGTGAGTCCTCATGAGCGCACACACATATCTGTGCCTTGGAAACCTTACTTTGAATTATAGCTTCTCATTACAAGGAAAAGGTGTCAGCTTCAGTTTCAGCTTTCCTTGTGAAGTGTTTTGCTGCCATTCATCCACAAAGGAGGTCCCTTGCTAATTCATCCTGCATCTTTACAACCAGAGGAGACAGCAGAAGTAACCTGGGTCTGAAGTCCTTGCCTCTGGGTCTGACCCTCCTTGTCCCTTCCAGGGGTTAAATTCTCTACTATACTGCTCTATCCCAGGGTATAATTCTCAAAATCAGTAACTCCTTCCCCTCCATTTCCACTTCATGGGCTATACTTACCCATAGCACAGTAAATCCACATGATTTGGCTTCTCCATCACTGCATGATTTTCTGTAGAGATGAGTGTTTTCATTTTTGCAGCTTCCCTCCTTATGAAAATAGTGGGCTGGATTTTCTCGTCAGTCATCTACTTGCAGTAAAATCAAAGATATTTTACTACATCATGTGGACATGGTTTTCACTGACTCCATGTCCAATGCACCATACATAACCAGACTGGCTGGTTCCCAATCTATGTCAGTGTAACAGAGATTAAAAGCAGGCCTGGATGGCCAGTGACTGTTGACACTGATGGTCCTGCATTGTGTCATGGTAAGGTCAGGACAGTCCTTATCTTTCTGCTTTGATGTGAGGCACTGAGGATGCACATGACTTACCCCAGTTTGGGTCTGGGTTTGGATCTGAGCCTAAATTTCCTGTCAGAAAGTCAGGATTCAGACCTAGATGGGGTTTTGTCATGACAGATCAATTGCAAGGAGGAAGTTGTGAAATGTGGAGGAAGTGAACACAAATCAAGTAGAAGAGAAGGCGACATTCGTCTGAAGGGATTTTATATTTAAACACAAAGACTTTGCGATGATGTAAGTTCTGGCTGGTAAATACTTCACTGACTGAAGACTACAATTGATTACTCCCTACCAAATTTGTTTCTGTCTTACAAAGCAACTGCAAACACAGATACTTGAGGAGTCTGTTCTCTTTGCTTATGAGCCTTATAATGGCTCTTTCAAACTGCCTGTATTTCTGATTCAGCAATCATTTGAGCATATACTGGATTGAATTTTCACAAGTAAAATGCAATTTTGCTCACGTCTTAATCCCCACCTCATCCCCAACCCCAAAAAAAGAAAAAAAAAGAGAGGGACCCTGAGAGATACCTAACCTACTTGCAAGACAAGAATTAATGCTGTTGTGCCATTGATCTGACTTCCCACATCCTCTTCCTGAGGAATCAGTCCCTATGTAGAAGTCAGTGGATAATGGCTCTGTATTTCTGCGTGAAGCTTCCTACCTGTGAAAAACAGCTGCTAACGGAGTTTGACTGTCAGGAAGCCAGCAGACAGATGCTTTAGGTAAGGAGTCATGACATGAAAGACAAAAGGATTACTGCTAAGGCATCTGTTACCCATCTCAGAAAAAGGAAGAAGGAAACGTTACTGAACCACTTACACAGGAGCTCCTGAGCTCCTGGGGACTTTAATTATCCATACATCTGCTGGGTATGATGTTCCTCAATCCTAAACCAAAATCATTCTTTTATTCCAGATAGGACCATTTTATTGCATAATAAATCAAAGAAAGAGAGAAATTATTCTAGATCAAATGATGCAGAGGGAGGAAAAAACCTAAACAGTTTGGAAAGATAGGTGGGTCTGTAATGCTGACCACAGCTTTCTTGAACTGGGTCCCTATAAGACAGTTCTGGGAGTGCACGATACCACAAAGGGGTTGGAGAGTGAAAGTGCGCATGGATGAGAGTCAACAGGCCAAGCAAGACAAGCATTCTTCCTGTTTATGCTCTATTCATTTTACAACATAAACTCTCCTCAAACAGATTGCAATCTTTTAAAAATGAATTGGCTACCTGAGATGGCTTGCTAAATAGTTTGAGCAGCCAAACAAAACCCATATTCAAAATAAGTCACTGAAATGAAATGACACTCAAAGCAGTATGTAACTCCGATTGTGCATTGCTGCTCCTTGATCCAGTGAGTGTAATGAGTGTAGTACCAGAGAAGTGATGTCTGAACCCATTTTAGCAGAGATGCAACCTTTTTTAAAAAAAAATGCTTCTTAAAGGGTTGCCTAAAATGCACTTTTTAGATCTATTTTTTTTCCTCTGCTAGTAATTAGGTTAACTGTAGCATATTTACAGTCGAGCGCCACAAACGAGCTCTAAAGTTAGATCTACCTCTAAATATAGGCATAGCCTCAGTGCCACATGGGAAAGGAGAAAGCTACAAGCTCTGTCTGGCACACAGCATCTTTCTAGGGAATCGCCAAGCCCAGTGTAGTGTGTCTCGATACAATAAGCAGTTAAGCTTGCTTAACTGTTCACTCAAACATGTGCCTTCCCTCAGCTCTACTGCAGTACAAAGAGAAGGAGCAGCCAGATCCAAGCAGGGGTTACTCCATGAGGACTTCAGGAGTAAAAGGTTAGATATCCTGCATGGGGGAAAGAGACACAGTTCAGGGTGCAACAGAGAAGGGCAAATTAAGCTAAGAGATACTAGCCTCAAACTGAGGTCTAATGGCAAAGTAACTGTGTGCTATAATTGTTCAGAGAAGCAACTCGAGGTATCAGGCTCCCTGTAGAAGACAAAAAAAAGAGTTAAGGAAAATAAGATCAGGCTTTACAGATACTGGGAAAACCAAAGCACTAGAAGAAACAGTGAAGAATGAAATTTCAGGAGAATGAAAAGTGACCAAGACAGTGAGCTGCTTCTTTAAAGAGCTGGGAAGTAAAAGTGCAGAGACATCGTCAAACCTGTGCCTGAGTATGCTCTTTCAGAGATGTTGAATCCTCTTTTTAACCCATCCCAAAGGCTATGTGTGTCTTACTTGTACTTCTGGTCTATTAGATACCTATGGTGAAACCTTCACTCTGTGGAGGATTTGGCTAATACTTAACCTTACCGAGAGAGGCAAGCAGAGCTGAGCAAGTCAAGGATGGAGAATTAGGCATGTAACAATGCTTAACTTCCCTACAATGAGTACAGCTCAACTATTTCTGTTAATGAGATCCCCCCTCCATGCATAATCAATCCCTGCTTGCATGGGAAGGCACTGGAGGGCACGAGCTGACAGACATCATCAGGTGAGTGTGCCCGGGTAGCTGCCTTGCAGGCCACGGGGCAAATCACTTGTGAACATGTCACTGAACTCGCACAGAAATGAAAGGCACAAGTGCATTGCCAAGTGCTGAGCTTCACACATCTCATATCCAACCTCAGAGGAGTGTTCAAGGCTCTAGTAAAACTCTGCACCTTACCAAAGTGCTCTTCTAACAGAACGGGGAAGGCTGTGTTAGCGCCTCTGGGCATATCTGGTATACCCTTCTCGGAGAAAAACACTGCAGTGGGTGGTCTTGGGCATGGCTTTCCTTGTGCCTGACTTGCATGAAACTTTTATATTTATTTGTAATGTTCTTTACGTATTTATTCAAAAGTCTAATGACATTTAAATGAAAAATCTCATGCTGATTAAAAGCAGGTAGGGGAATAGCTGGGAAAATGAAATGCACCATACATAATCAGATCCAGATGACATACAGCCCAGGGTTTTGAGGGAACGAAGCTAATGAATATAGTGAACCTCTGGTAATTAGATTTGAACAGCCACGGCAAGGGAGAGGAGGGGGAGAAATGCAAACATGGTATAGATCTTAAAAGGGGGAATAAACAAGAAGAAAAAAGAGAGTTATCCTGACACAGGCTTATAAAAAGCCCACATCACAGATTATAACCCCCAGAGGGGAGGACTGAAAAGTGTTTCTTCAGCTTTCCATTTCAAACTTTCCATCATCTTTTCACTCCCCACTTCCACAGTTGTGCTCTTTTTTGTTTCCTCTCCTCCCTTTCCTCTGCATCCCACCTTCTGATTTTGCCCACATCCTCCATTTTACTCCCTAGGAGATCTTTAGGGTTTTTCAGGATGAAGAGCCCTTCCCAGACCATTCTTGATTCCCTTCCAAGGTACAACCTCTCCATCCTGCTCTATGTAGTTTCCTAAACAGTAGAGCTCCATATTGTCTGTTTCCTTCTCAACGGCACTAAGTCAAACCTTTAATCCAGGCTAAGCACTTAAAGATGTGCATTTCTTTAACGTGTGAGCAGTTCCGCTCAAATCAGTGGAGGAACTGGGGTGTTAAGAACCACAGGGTTTTTTTGCCTGCCCAGAACAGAGCCTCAAGCATTAATTCCTTTTCATTCCCAAACTGACTTTGTCCCAACAGCTGCTGCTGGGTTCAGGCCCATGTCCTCACCTGCACACAAACCTGCCCTAGCGGACACCCCTCTGTAGCCAGTCTGACCTGCCACTTTCACCCTTCCCTGTGCTGGAGAGGGGAAGCCTGGCTTTGCTTCTTGCCCCTGCCCGGCACATGGGGTTGGCAGCGCTGACTGCCCAGGGGCTGGTGGGCTGAGGGCGTCTGCGGCTCTCAGCCGGTCTCCACCCCAAGCTGATTGTGTAAAGGGCTTTTGTGCAGCCCAGTTGCCTGAGTGCACTGACAATAGCCCCCTTCAAGGTGCCACACAGCCCAAGGTTAGGAGCCACGACTGGGCTGCGTGACCAAGTGAACCCACTGTGCTCTGTCCCGGGGCACCCACGCAAGGGGGAAAAGGGAACAAATGAGTTACAGTTTACTGAGGGATTTGGTGGGTTTGGGAGGTTGATACACTGCCCATCAAGCCTCGCTGAGCAGGGCTTTGGATGAATTCCTCACATTGCTTTAGAATTAGAGCAGAAGCCCACCAAAATCCCGCTGCTTGCTACACCCAGGCACCCCCCTGAACGTTGCAGCATCCTGTAGTGAAGGCATAGAAGGAATAGGATGGCACTTTTCGGTTTGGCGGTTTTTTTTTGTGTGGATAATGAATTATTTTCAGTTAGTCCAAGAATCAGCATCACTATTTGAATTGTAGATTTTTACATCGAGTACAAAGTCTTTAATGTGTTTCCAAAGGAGTTTATATATAGAGTGTTAACAGAGCTGTCTGATAGGCAACAATTCCACTGGAGAAGGAGAAAGTGAGTCTGGATGGTGATAAAAAGCAGTATTTCGTTTCTCTTGATGTCTTCACTAAAGAGTGAAAGTGTCTCTTGGGATCTGTTATTTGGATTATAATCTGAATTGCTTTCTGTGAGAGTACTGACTTTGTGGACTAGAAAGATCAGACTAGCACTGAAAAAATAAATTCCATTTGGGACAATTAACACAACCCCTTTTTCTCCCCAAAGCCAGAAAAATCCTTTAAAGTTATTTTAGTAACACTAGGAACCTAGAGCAGACTTTGCACAGATTTTGAAGAAGAGAGCAACACCTCCTTGCAGCACAGTTCGTTAACGGTGGGTCAAAATGATTTGCTGGATCACGAATATTTCCCTCCCTGGGAGATGCTGATTGAGGCTGTAGGCTTCTCATTTGTATATTGCACAGTGCAACTCAGTTAGTTGGGTTTGAGGCAATCAGATGTTAAAAGGCAATTTGGAGAAAATTGCATATAACTTCAGATGTCATTCAAAAAGGATGGGGTAGTGGCATCTGTTTCTCATAACCTTTGAAACATTACACATGTTTCAGAACGATACTGTTTCTTTAGAAGTAAACCATATAATTTCTGGGTTTTTTAAAATTAAACATGGTACCTTTAATTTAGGATATTGTTATTCTAAAAAAGACAATGCTAACCTTTCTCGACCTTTGTCTGCAGTGTAAGTTATTGTTGGCAAGGTCATGTTTGGTCGCTTTGTCTGATCCAGGAGTGTATTTCATGAATTACCTTATAATTTTAAGTGGTGACTAGACCTTTGTGTTCTAGATAACGTCACAAAAACAATTTATCCAAGGCATTTGACAAAGAAAGGAAAAATTGCCCACTTTTCCCATCAAACATAATTACCATTCACCACATCTAAATGAAGTGCTTGTTGCATCTTTACTGGAGAACCAAAAGCCACTATGAATAGGTTTATTTCTCCATTAAATGAAAACTGGTGCAGGGAAGACACGGAAAATGGGCTTTATAATGAACCCTCTTAGTGCTCCGACAGAAAACTGATAGATCTGAAACTTATGCTGTGGTGGAATCTTCCCTTTTTTTTAATAAATGACGGAAAACCACGAGGCAAGCCTCTCACCCCTCTCGCTGTAACACAGGGTCTGGCAGTGAGCTGGAACCGTGACACAAGGGCAGGAGAAACGGCAAACCCAGAGCAGGGCTCTGCAAGTTTATTCAATTAGGTACTAAATGTTTGGAACAAGATTTCGTTTGCCAACAGCTGCATACAATCATTTGTGGTTTTGAGGCCAGGATAATTGGCATGTTATGAGCTTTTGCCTCAGCTTTTGGCATCTGCCTGAAAACCACATGGAAAGAGGGAAGGTTCTGCGTGGGGCTCAGCCAGGAACCCTCCCCAGGGAGTATAATCGCAGGAGCCATCAGTGAACAAACCTCACCCAGGTCTCATGGAAATGGGGCAGATGCTGCCCACCAGCACTCCTAGCAAGCCCTGGTGAGTGGGAGAAAGAGTCCTTGCTAGGCTGTAGGCTACCAGAGCCAAGATTGCTTCACGTGCATGGATTTATGCTTTTAACTAGGGATGACTCTTTTCAGGAAATTGACTGAAGCTGCTTGTTAATTGGAAGCAGTGAGGGAATTTTATTTTCCATTGTGTGCTTCAGTCCTCAGTGATCCAGCACTCAGCACTAAGTTGCTACAGCTCAGAAGCTGACACCAATCTTTATCCAGTGGTGACATGACATCCCTGGCCTCCCTTTGAACAGTCCAGGATGCTCTCTCTTCCATGCCATGTTTCCTTTCAGGGCGTGCTAGGAACTGCAGCACCCTGCTCCTTGCATCCTCTTCCCCCATTCTACTTTTTTTTTTTCCTTTCACAAGTGCCTCAACTCTTTGCCATGGGATGCTCTTTGGGGAAACAATAACCATTTGCTACACATTTGTGCAATGCCCAGCACAGCAAGCCCTGCCTTGGTCAACACTTTTTGGCAGCCTTGCAACAAATATTAAATGCTAATAGCACCATGGTGGAGCCATGCTTCATCGTGAGTATCACTAGATGGGATCACAGTACCCCTTTTATTATCACCTGTTACTTCTTCCTGTTAAAGGGGAGTCAGCCTTGAGTGGTTCCTCTGGCTCACACTGTCATAACCAACATCATGTCTTGGTTTCTTAATTGTTTACACTTTAAAGAACAACTCTGTATCCTGTAGAGAAGCTCCCAGCTGATCATTAACTTGAGATCAGGAGAGCCAAAATATGCAGTGTTACTCTGTATTAGTGTTCTTTAGTTATAATAATGGATTGCTTTTTCCCTGTGGTGCTCGGAGGTCTTTACAAAGAAAGAGGAGCATTGTTATTGCCTTTTAAGGGCTGAACAAGCTTAAGTGCAATGAAGAAACATGCCTTGCCCACAGTTAGACAACAAAGGAGAGTCCAATTCTTCATACTTCCCTTGTCATTGGGACTTACAAACCTACCAAAAGCTGTGTCACATCCATGCCCCTATGTGAGAACTCAGTGCAGCTACTTAATAATAACAAAAAGTATAATTTATCCCGTATATGTCCAAGAATTGATGCCAGTTGTTCTGGCAGGCACTCAGTGCTGTTTGTTTGGGGTGAGTCTGTTCTTAACAGATGCTCAGCTGCTTGTTAACGGGATGGAGAGATGCAAATGAAAGTCTACAGGCTTCAGAATAAGCAAACTTTGTCCCTTGATCACAGCGCAGTGCCTCCTGCTCCTGACAGTTGCAGCTTTATAGTGGGTCAGGTGGACGACAGATGTTCACCTGCTTAACTACAGTAGCAGTAAAACTCTCAAAAACAACCTCTGAACAAAAAGACCCATCTACTCTTGCTGCTTCGCAATCAGGCAGGAGCCCTTCAGATGTATTTGTCTATACGTCCCGTCTAATTTCCTCTCAGAAAGCTCAAGCACTGGAGCCTCCACTCTTTTCTTGGGCACATAATTTCTTTCTGTGGTAAGACCCTGCTCCTCTGATGTGGCTTTCCTCCCCCACCCCACGTGGCTAATTCAACTTTTCCCTTCCTACCCATGCTTGTCGGCATGGATGCAATATGCACGCTGAAATGTCATCACTCCCCCTCACAATCACACTGTCGTGCTTGCTCATCTGGGGTCCATCTGTGAGGTGGTGGTAACGGAGTCCTATTATGCTGGAGAGTAGGAGAATGGAGGGATGAGGAGCATGGGAATCCTGACTATTGCACTGAGCTGGGTGATCACACCCTGTTTACTGGGTTCAGTGCTGAGGCAGCTGTGTGAAGCTCCATACTCTGTGATATGCACAAGGACATCTCCCAGGATGACCTCACACTCTTGTCCAGTGGAAATGCCACGCATCTTTTGTTCACTTTTTGCTGCTGTTTGCGCTGGTGACTCTGGGTAAAACCTAAGGGACTTTGGAGCTTAGCATTCAGAGTGCCTGTGCCGTGTTGGGAATGAACAGGACCGAAGCAAACATCCCTGCTGATCCATGTCAGTCTTCTGTGCTTAGAAACTGAGGGAAGGAATCTAAGCTAATAGGACCAGTGATTTTCTCCAGAGCTGTGTATGGGTCTGCTGCTGTCTACAACACCATGGAGCTGATACCTGCAAAACTATCATTTTTAGTGAATCTGTATGAACAGGGAATAGCTTTGATGCTCAAAGCTAATGTTAGGCAGCACATGGAGATACGTGGGATGTGAGCTGGGATTTCGTGGTCACACTTTCTGCTGAAGCATCTGTCTGAAGCCCAGTGAGAGGCCGACTACTATGAGCCTGAGGGAGATGTGCAGTGATGCTTGCAAAGCTTCTCACAGCAGAGCTGCTGACCGTGGGTGGGGCAGAAAGGGCCACATGGGGTAAAGATATTGCTGTCCATAGTAAGACAAAACCCTTGTCTAGAAAAAAGAAGTTAAGAAGGCGTTTATCCTCTGTGTACTTCATATGTAGCCTGAATTTTCTGCTGCTTGGGGGAGAATGCCAAATACAATTCATATCCTCCAAGGGAGGAAATTTGGTTTAAAAATGAAAAGAGCTAGACATATGTCTCCTCTGAAAATCAATAGGATTTATGCATCCCAATCTCTTTCTCATTTTAAGACTCTCATCCCACACAAAGCACTCAGCTATGCTTTTATGAGCAGGTTCCCCTTCCTTGCAAAATCACTGCCTCCTTTTCATATTCACCACCAATGGGGATCAAAACCAGCCTACAACCCAGCAAAGGCAGGATTCATGTTTGCCCTCTACATCTTTGTTTAGCCCTCTGACAGAGCTCTGGAAAAAGCCCAGGCTGCAGCCTTAGCTCAGGGCTGAATGAATAAAGGTCACCATGCGCCAGGATGGAGGTTCATTGTCACACAGTGAGACAGAGATGCCCAGCTAAGCTGGAGGTGGTTTGAAGAAAAGGTACAGCACTCAGCTGTGCTCACCTTCAAAGATACTAATCTCACAGGCTTCCTCTTGCCTGCAGAAAGCAGTGCTGTGACTCATGTCAAATGGTGGGATCGGGATCTTCCCCATGATGCTCCTGTGGAAATGCCTTTTCTTACGTGCTGGAAAGAGGAAGAAGGACACAAGGGGTCACCTCAGCTGCTAGGGCTGAGGTCTTCAATAAGCCATCTGATGATTTCCTTGAGGATGAGCTGGTTAAGCAGAAAAAGCAGGATGAAAGAAATAGTGAGCAAGTGCCGCTGTCTTGGCAAAATCATCTAAGAATTGATAATTCAATAGACGTTTTGTGAATTCCTCTACTTTGGTTTTGCTCATGGCCATTACTATTTTCCTATCATTAAGCAGCGTCTGGAAAAGCATGATTAAAATAAGAAACAAACCCCACCAGATAACAGGGAGGCACTGCTAGAAATAGGATCCCAGCTGCCATCTACTTCCTTATAAAACCAAAGAGATCTGCTCTTTCTCCATCCTGCATTGAAGAGCTTGCTGAGTTGAGGATGTTTTTCATGCCTAACAGGACATTCTGCATTTGGACTGCATAGCCCCTTTTCCTTATCCCTCCTAATTGTTCTTGCTTTTTCTTGCATTACTTTGCACTCCTCTAACTGCTTGTAGACAAGAGTGCTGTCAGCAAGCATATGAAGTCTGAAATGTATTGAATATGAGCTTTAAGAATGAAAATACAGAGGTATTGCAGACCTCAAGTCCACTGAGATAGCAGGTTGAGTTATGGTGACGTCTGTCTTTGGGCTGCTATAGTAAATTGATAAATCTTTTTACTGGATTATATGCTGGCATTAGAACTGTTGTTAAAACCTAAAACTGTTGTTAAAAAACAGGAGTTACCAAATTACTCCCCGATGAAAAGATTGGGTACCAGGACTTGAAGTAAATGAGGTACTTCTTTTGCCCAACATTTAGTTTAAACCATAAAACTCACTGCCAAACAAAGCTGCAAAGGGAAACATTTAAGCAGGCTCAGCAAAAAATATCAGCTGAAGCTGAGAAAGACTGGCTTATGAGCAGTGGTTAAAGAGGACAGGACAGATGGTCATAAGGAAGAATCAGTACAAAGAGAGCCCTGGGCAGGCTGGAAGGTTGGGCCAACTAGGGAAGCATGAAGAATTGGACTCTCCTTTGCTGGAAATATTCGTGACTGGGTTTGACAGGGCCCTGGACAGCTCAGACCTAGGCTCTGCTTTACATAGACCAGATGGTCCCCAAGAGCAGGGACCCAGCCCAGACTTACTGAGATTCTATGGATTCAAGCCTGAAATCAAGTAGTCGGGCCGAGGGGAGGATTCTTCTTCCTTGGTCTTTGCTTTTATTTTTCTAGGTACCTGCTGCTGCCCATTGGCAGAAATGGCATGCTGAGCTGGGTGAATCTAACCTGAAACTTTATCAGTTTTTGTATTCTTATGATTCCTCTGTTGTAAAACCCCATTTTCCTTTCCAAGGAGGATGCTGTAAATTCAAACTTCACATTGGAGGTAGGGCAACCTTTTGACACAGCCACGCAGCCATTGGGATAAGCTATATTATTCAGATGAGTTTTTAGCTGTTGCCCAGAAAAAAAAATGAACAGAAAGCAGATGGGAATAAGAAAGCAAGGGATGCATGTCCTGAACATCACTGCTTCCATCAATAAAGCTGTCTCGTGTACGTGTGCATGCCTGTGTACCACGCATTGATGAGCTAGAGCGGAGTGCTTAGCAGACAGCACTACTTGCAAACCCCCTGCCCCCAAAGGACCATCTCCAATCAATCTGAAATGGTGGTGGGTTCACTGGAGCGCCTCATGACTTACATCCACCTGGGAGAGCAGCTCTCTCTTTAATGCCAGTAGCAGCGTGTGGGCAGGGAAAGGAGGCAGCCCAGCGGAAGGATGGCTGGTGCAAGTGGATCAGTGCTGCATGGGTGGAGCCATCCACAGTGACCCTCAGGCCACAGCAAGATGGGCCCTCAGCAGCCAGCACCACCCTCACTCTGTTGATGTCAAGGGATCTGCACTGAGGTCTGTGAGCTGGAGGTGCAGCCTTCTCTTACACTGCCTTTGTTAATAATACAGCTGCTGCAGTGGGTGGCAGCCTGGGCTCTCAGTCTGCTTCGTGTCGAGGCTTTTGTCCTCACTTGGGCAGTGAGGAGACGTTCTGGGTTTGTTTCTGGGTCAAACAAAAGCCTGCTCCAGCGAATGCCACTGTGGCTCACAGGCTTTCATCTCAGGACCTACCTGTTCTGTCAGCTCCGCCTGCAAAGCCTGCGTAACTCTTTGTGTTTGTTCTCAAAACAAGCATTCAAATACGCTCTTTGGTATTTTCTTTCCATAAGAAAATCAGAGCAGAAGAAACCTGTGTGTGCAAGACAGTGGGAGCACCCTTAGCTGCGGGAAGCCGACAACAACAGGGGCACCACTTTCAGATTTCCTCACAGCTCTGCAGCAAACAACAGGGAGCAAAACAGCAAACCCAAAGTGGAAAGAGCCACTGGTGGAGTTTGCTTTATGAGAAAATGCTGTCCTTGTGTCCTGTAGATGTTGGACACAGTGAAGCCAGGCAGGGACCCATCTCTGAGCTTTCCCCCACTTGTTCATGGCCTCACTTCACTAAACCTAACACAGTTCCTCTACGAAGCACTGTGCACAGGTGGCTCCTTCATGAAGCCCAGGGTAGAAGGATGTCTGGGTTTCTGAGAACTTTCCTTGAGTCTCTTGGGTTGCATGGAGCCTGCCAGGATGCAAGGATAGCCCCCAACGCACAGGGAAAAACTTTCTGCCACAAAAGTCCAACAGGGTCTCCACAGAGTCTGTGCGAGCCCCTGCTCTGAGCAAGACAGCCTGAACTCAGCAGGGACATGTGTCCTAGTCCTGGGTGCACAGCCACTAGAAGATGTAACCAGTGGTCTGCCTTGTACAGCCCATGGCTTGTGTTTTCCGTCTGTTCTCTGTTTGTCCTCTAACCTCTTTGAACTGCCTTTTCAAATGTCTAAACAGTGCTCAGAGTGGGGTTCTCACAGGATTACCATCCAAATTATAATTATACCCAGACACGATATTAAAGTTGAAGGGCCAAGTACTCTTGAAAGTTAGGAAACAATAGAATATATATTGCCTCTGCACTTTAATGCAAATCCTTCCCTCAGCAGCTGCTGTGGTTTCTGTGCAGCCTGTTTGCTGTGAGTGGGAGAACCCAGGGGCACGTTTTCTGGGTGTCCTTGGTAGCTCCCTGCTGCTCCCATGAGGAGTCAAACACGGGGCAGCACCACACGCTCCCATGGTGAAGTGGTCACACAGGGCTGGCTGAACGTGTTGGAGGTATCTGCCTTTGTCCCTCCCATGTACCCTGCAGCTGTGGGAGCACAATGCTGGGTGGCCAGTGGGGTGAAGGGGCTGGTGGATGAAAAATACCTCAGCGGGAGCTAATGGTTTTTCTAGCCCAGATCACTTCTGTGTGAAGCCTAGAGGGGTGGTACAAGGGTGAGGATGAGAGTGAGGACTAGGAAAGAAGCACTTATACTGGCTTTGCTCCAAACAAAACATTCTTCCAACTTAGGCAAACAGCAGTGCTTGCGTGACTCTCTCTCAGAACCTCTTTTACCCTTCATGACTCCTGAGCCAGTGTTTTTTAATCCAAGTTACTGAACACATTAAGCAAGGATGGAGGCAGGAGGGGATCTAGCAAAGAGAAGCAGAGGTCATGGTTCGGAGAGACTGAGAGCTGTCCTGGATAATGGAGTTCTTCCTGCTCAGCACCTTGGAGATGTTAAACACATCACTCCATCCAAACGTTTTGCAGGCAGTCGTTGCCTTTCTTCCTCATTTTTTGAGTGTTTTTAAGTCCTTGCTTCAAACCAGAAGAGCACTTGGACTTGCAGAAGTATATGCCATCAGATTTTGTCAATACAGCCATTAGTCTCTCACCTTCTCGGATACAACTAACCTGTTTCACCAAAAATTCAGTCTGGGGCAATCCCCAGGAATGTAAACTTTCAACCCACAAGGTGAAGTATTGGAAACGCTGATAAATACCTCAAATCAGGTTCTTGGAATGGGAAGCATTTGGCCAGCTTGTAAGAGGCAAAACCAATCCACAACACTTGAGAATAGAGCTTGTCTCTATAAATAATAAAAAGGAGCAGCTGTTATCTAAAAAAGTCAGAGCATGAAGCTAAAATGTCCTCCAGGGTATTTGTATACACTTGCAGGAATTGGCACACAGCTGGAACGGGTGTACAAAATGCCTCTCTGGAGCTAATGAGGCCTTACCTGTGCTTTAACATGAAAGTGACTGGGCTTCCATATGCAGTGTGGAAGGCTATATAGCTCCAGCTCTCCTTCTTCCAGGTAAAAGGGTGCAGAAGTACACTATCTGAGGACTATCCTGTTATTCCATTTGCAGAAGTTATTCAGGCATTCATGCCCCCATGGCATGGATACAAAATCTAGGTGACTAGGGTTCTACATCACTGTGGTGGGTCTGGTTCTTCTACTTCACCTCTCAGCTGAATCTCTTGAAGTGATGTAAGTAAAAATGTTAAATCTGACCTTATTTCTAAACTTGGGGAAAATTTGGCTCTGGGTGGTAGTGTGTGCTAAAGGTGATGTGTTTAGTACCCAGCAATGGTGAAAAAGAGACTGACTCAGTTTGAGTGCTTCGCTGTTGGTTCCTGCAGCTGAGGATGTTTGCCCTGAACATCCCCTTCTGTGGCTGGTGGCAACACTGAAAAGGAATAACTCCTTCCTTCAAATGTTTGGGAGGGAATTGATGGGAAGAGAAAAGACACAGATCACATCAGCTGTAACATGGAAAGTCCATTTTTCCTCGATAGCCTCCCTGACACAGGACTAGAAACCTTGTGTTCAGGTGGTCTTCTCCCAGTTTGGTCAAGCAGCCTGGTGGAGAAACAGGCTTAGAGAAAAAAATTGTTCTGGAGACTCATGGTAAGGGACCCCCCTGTTGCTTGCAGACTTCACATTTTAAGGTGCTGCTTTCCAAGTGCTTGGGCTTTTCTTGAAGTTGATTTTGACTACAAGAAAAAAATATTGCTTTTAAATTTTTTAAATTGCCTTTTATGCACTCTCTTGCTTGTTGCCTTTCTTTTCTTCTTTTCCTTCTGGCCTTTGGGGTTTTTTTCTTCCACATCATAGTCACCACATCCTTGAAGTGGGAGGAGAGAAACTAAAAGAAAATATTTAATACCTCAAGTGTTTTTAAACCATCAGCAATTGGTAGAAGCCTGAAGAGGTCATCCCTGGAAATAATCCAGCTGGTGAACTCCTTATGGAGTGCTACCTTTCCAAGAGCAGTGCCATTTCCTCATGAGGTGGGTGTACTTATTTATTGTGTCATTAAAGCTGTTTTCTTTCTTTTAAATATCTTCCCTGGGGATTTGCCAGGCTGGGCAGCAAGCCAAGTGGAACCCCCTAAAGTTAAGAGCTCAGCTCTGTTGGACACAAACCACTTAACATTTCAAAGATGACAAAAGTGGGACATATCCAATTTGTTTCCAGTAGGAAAGAAATAACTGGCAAGCAGCACACTGAGCCCATCACAATGGGCAAGCCATGCCATGGTGGCTCCCATTCTTCAGGCAAGAGCAGGACGCTGCTGTATGTCGTATCTACAAGTTGTGATTATGGACCCTTCACTCTGTTTGCCACGGCTCCAGAGAGGCTGAGACTGATGCTCCAAAATCCCATGCTCTATTGCTACCATGGGCTCTTACTGCTGCTACTTTCCATTACCACTGCAAAGCTTCCCCCTGCCCTGCTCACAGGGCTTGAATTTTGGTGCTATGGATCTTGAATGCAGTTGTCCAGAGCTCAAAGGGCGGTGCTGTTTATAATTCACTGTCCCCAAGCCAGGTGACCGCAGTCACACCTGGCACAGGTTCTTCCTCTTTCGAGATACTCAGACTGCTTTCACACAGGGATGCCACCACGGGTTTTGAAATTTGCTTTCTACAGACCTTCAGCTGGATTAAACTCAGTTGCTGCCAGATTAGCAGAGTGCAACACAGAGGATCAGCTGCAAAGCTGATTGAGGGACAGGAGAAGATCCCCTGGATTTCAGCAGGTTGTAGATCCAGCCTGTAGAAGGGAGCTTAGCAAACTGTGTACCCTGGTTCTCCCTGTTGTGAGGAACAACACTGATCGTCCCTGACTGAAGCCAAATGCTTTAGGATCTCACAGTCCCAAGGGCAAATGATGTTTTTGTCGGGTCTAATGTCTGGTCCAGCATTTGGTGCAAGATACTTTGATCTGTTCGGTGAACAGTTCAGTCCTGAAGGGCTACCAGCTTGCCAGGAGCATTATTCCTGCAGGGCCTTTCAGATAGCAATGGAGTTTCTCCAGATTTGGGCTTGTGAAGGGCAAATCCAGATCTGATGCCTCAAAACAGTAAAAAACCCATTGCCACCCCCACCTCTGGGGCCTGACACTTCCTCTCAGCCTCACAACCTCTCAGGCTGTGACAACAAAAGACACCCCCTACTTGGCAATCCCAAATTGCCTGGCTGCTTTCCTCATGTGATGGGACACAGCAATGCAGAGGAGCTGGCTGAAAAAACCTACAACAGGGAAGAAGGGAAGCAGCTCCCACACTGGCAGACCCAGCCAGTGTGTCAGATCCTAGCAAGAGATCACTGCTCAGAAAAGCAGGGGAGGAGGCACACACAGAGACAAGACCAGAAACATAATCATCTGTGTTTTCAATGAATAAACATGGCAGTCCTCGCAGACAGAGGGTGAGGTAATAAGGATAATAATAATAATCTGTTTGGCCTCTGTTTCTTCTGGGCTTCAGGGCCTCATTTTGCAAATGGTTATTTGTATAGGTGGGGCTGCTGCCTCACAGCTCACGCTGCTCAGACTCATGTCCTGCTTTTCTCTCTGCCAGCAGCTTGGCTTTGGAAGTGTTCATGACTCAGCAGTAAATACATGCCCTGAAGGTGAGCTGGAGCAGCAAGGATCCTTCCTAGGGGCCAGGTCCAATGCTGGCTGGCTCCAATGGAACTCAGCTCCCTTGAAGGATCCAGCACCGAAGGGCTGCACCTGCCTGGGGAGGACCAAGGGAAGATTTAGGCTTGAGCAAAAGCTTTACTGGCCACCCCAGTAAAACTGAGCCACCAAGCAGGCACTGAAGAGAGGCTACATCTGTGTCCAGTCAGTCCTGCTGGTGCTTCCAGACTGGTGAAAAGAGTCCAAAAGGGCCGAGCTGGCCACAGATTGGATCTGCACCCAGAGCACTTTGTGAGTACAGAAATTCCAGTGAGCTGCCCTCGAACAGGCAAGCGCAGCAATGGCAAACAAGGGGCAGCAGAGACCCTGTGCTGCTGCAGGCCTGTGCTCCTTGGGAGGGAATCTCACTGAAGTGCGTGATCTTGGTAAAGAGGCAGCCTGTGACAGCTGGGTGTTTCTGCGGAGTGAGCCTCCTCTCTCCCCTGTGTTTATCTAGCAACAGAAACATAGAGGTGGGGCAACAGCTGGAAAAGATCCTGATGTTGGTGTTAGAAAGTCCTGGGGGATGACAGGGACGGGATCTGAGCCTGCCTGTGCCTGTGCCTGGCACCACCACCCTGCCCAAGGGCACTTTGCAAATTGAGACGGCTCAGCAGGGCCTCGGGCAAGGGATACCCAGCTGCAGCCAGACCACGAGCTTCTGCCATCCGGGGCCTCAGTGCAGATCTCCCGGTCTGTGCACACCTCTGCTTCTGTTTAAAGAGGGATATGAGGCAGAAGTTTCTACCAGCCTTGCAGCAGCTTCTTACAGCTCTCTGAAGAAGAGTTCAGCCTCAGTCTTGAATCCATCCAGTAAGAACAGTGAAATTCTTGCCCAGCAGTTTCAGTGACAAACTGTAGTCGGTTTCCATGTAACCTGCACATTAAAAGATGGCCATAATAGTAAATATGTGAGTGGTAAGACAGAAACAATGTTCTATCTGCATTTAACGCCTCCTGTGCAATGGGCACTGGCAGGGTATTGCAACACCTTTTTTGAATCGCTCCTCCACTCAAACAAAATGTGTTTTCCCAGTCATTCGTGATTATTTATTGTGATTTTATATAAATAAATCCATTAGTTTACAGGGCATGGAAACGCTTTCCCAAACCTGGACTTTTAAAAGAACATAAAACACATACTAAAAATTAATCCTTGTGGTTTTTCCTGTGCCCACTTCTTTTGGGGAAAAAAAAAAAAGAAAAATTCAAAGCTTTTTATTCTGAAATAAAGAAATCAATAATTACAAACGTTCAGACTTTTCCCACACCCCACCTTTCTTCCCAGAAAGAGTTTAAATGACAGCATACAGTATGCTTTCCACAAAATAGAGGGATTTTAGTAAGACCATTAATAGACATTTAATTTTAACAAGTGCCACTATAAACATTTCTCTAAAATTCACCAGGGAACCAGGGTTTTATCACTTTAGGAGCACTGCTTGTCTCTGTGATATGCTATGATGCTGGATAATGATCTAATAGGCCTCACTGACAACAAGCTGGCATCCTGCCATGTGCATGTGAAGCCATCCTCCAGCCAAGAGCATGAGAAAACGTGCAAATAATGCCTCCTGATTTCCCAGCTATTAGAACAGCATGGATTAATGTGGCTGCAGCCATCTCGTGCAAACAAGGCATGAAGTAAAGTGCCTGAGCCTGGACATTACTGCTGATGGCTGATTTTGTCATTCCAATCACCTAGAAACGTAACTGGGGAGTTGCTTCTTTGTTCCACCTGCAAAATGAATGAAGGTTCGCTTAAGAAGAAAACAGTATCATTCATTTAAAAATGCACTGGTTCAACGCTGCTTTTTGGTTGTCCTTTGATTAGTAGTGTTTCCTATTTGAAAAAAAGTAACAAATGTCTGAAATAATGTTATAGGTAGTGACATTTTCTTCTTCATTTTTTTTAAGGTAATGATTTCTGTGAAATTCTTCATGAAGAGGCGATATTTCAATTTACTTTTTTTTCACTTTTATTTTGAGACGTTTCATTCAGCTCACGCAGGTATTCTCTGTCATAGTAGATTAAAAGAGGAAGAACAGTTTTAACTGAATTTGTCATCATTTTACCCTTGCTCTGAGGTCTGTAATGCTCTGCAAGACTTACTCGTCTTCATTTCCAGGGCTTCTCATGGAAATTTCCCTTTGAAAGTGGGTCATATCAGTAGTGACTTTCTTACTTGTCACTTGCAGTTTCTGATTCAAACCAAAACAACAAAGAATAATTTTTGCTTGAAAGTTGTCAAGAAAAATACAAGCTCTCCTTAATCTGTTACAAAGGCACACCTCTCGTTTTGCAGGCTTTGGATGCAAAACCATGGATTTGCCAATCTTTTTCTGGAAAACGAGTCTCCATTGCTGAAGGACCAATGAATGGGGACACGTAAAATGAGACCAATGAAGTGTTGTCTAGGTGTTGCTCCCAGGATCAATCTTTCCTAGGATCTGGCATCAGGTTGTTAATACTTTCAGACGATTTACCCACAGCTCATTGTACATCTATGATAAAAGGACAATGGTTTATGGAGTTCTCGTTTGGACTAACCTCTTGATTTGGGGTGAATTAGCCAGGACTAATTAAAGAAATCCTTCTGTAGCGTTTCTCACTTATGCTGTCCACAGATAGACAGAATGAATATTCCTTTCCATCCACCACCAAAAATGGCGTTGACTGTGAAAAACTTGGGGAAGATGAAAGCCCCCCCCACCCGGATACCTCCTACAGCACTGGGTGTGCAGCTGCAATGGTCTCCCCCTTCCACTCTCGAACACCCCACTGGTGCTTCACAAACTCACCCCAGAGGCAGAAATTTCCAATTTGCCTGCTGTGCACTAAAATTCAAATCTCTTCAGAAAGAACAATCTGTGGAGTCCTGCTCTTCCAGGCTGGCCCAATAACAACAAACTCTCTTTTCTAGTCAAGAGAAACAGCAGGAACCTGGCTCCAGCCTAGCCAATCCTGGTAGTAGAACCAAGAAAAAACCGTAGTCTGACCCGTGAATGTAGACAGTCAGCTCTGCAAACACAAAAGAGGAAGACAGTTTCTGTTGAAGAATGATCGTTCTGATTGCTTGCAGCACACACTTTTCATACGGTTTGGAGTTTTTTCCTAATGGTACTAGAAATAGCATCATGTGAGGCTTCTTTATATTAAGTTTATTTGTAAATTTAATAAATTGAAAAGAAGAAAAGAAAGCAAAGCAATAAAAAATTAAGACAACAACCAATTAGGAAAATAGAAAGAAGAGATATGAACAGAAGTATTTATCTGGGAGCTAGAATAAGAGGGAGATAATTGACAGTCTCCATTTACAAATAAAACAAGGTTTCTGATTATAAAACAGGAAACCTCTGGCTATTTTAGTACAGATGTAATTTTCATGGCTAAAAGCATCCTTTTGCCTTTCACCTTGCATTATTTGAGGCTAAAATTTAACAAAATCAGTCAAAATACTTCTCTAGCCCATGGGCAAACAGCCACCCTGTGAGTTTTGCCAGTGACCATGTCAGATGTATTAAACTTGTAGCGGGCAGACTAGTCCTAATCAGTCACTCAACATCTCTGAGCTTGTCTTTTCCACCTAAGAGAATACAATAAGCCTTTCATTCTTCTCTTACATCACCCCACAGTGACTTTTCAGTCACTTACCCACCTGGGTAATTTTTTATTTTAATAAATTATAAGGATCAGAATAAGCAAGCATGTAAGGTTTCAATTAAATATTTAAAAGGCCAGTGCTGTGGCTGCTGCAGACTGTACCCACTTTCCAAAGTCCTTTAATGACAGTTTTCACTCAGAGAGGATAAGCATGAGAATATATGTGACATTGCCCTGACTGCTTAAGAAAATCGCTGTGTTGATCCCTCGGTAGGCCTGAGATTTTTCTCATTCAGGCTTAAGAAACTGATAGGAAGGTTCCTACAGCTACATCCTCCCACCCACCCACTTGGCACTTAAACTGTAATAGGTCCTTTCCTGACAAGTGGTAATCTTCCTCTCCCCATGGCATCTCTGCCAGACCTCCTCACTGGAGCACACAGGTGCTTAATTTGCATGAAAAGAAAGTGCGGAATGGATTTTATTAAACTTTTTTTCTTTCCTGGGCCTCAACCAAGCACATGAGGTGTGTACCTCAGAAGGCAACAGTTATGGAAAAATCTGACTGATAAGAGGAAATTTCCCTCCCCCACCACCCTCACAGCCCTGCTGCAACCCTTCAGCACAGAGAGTGCAGCCTGGGCTAAGAGCCTTGTGCTCACCCGGTCCCTGGCACAATCCCCAGGGCCCCTGGGGGAGTTTTGCCCAGGAATAAAGGAACGCACCCTAGCAGTGGTACAAGCACCCCCACTGCCTCTAGAGTTTGGCTATGGAGCTGCCTTTCTTGTGCCTTAACTTGCAATGGCAGACAAAGAGTCCTGCTGGGAAGGAGCAAGCTAAGAGTAGCTCTCCTGAGGGCCATATGAGGCCTGATGATCATTATGAAGACATCAAATGGCAACGTTTCAGAAACGTGACTGTACCATAGCCGCGGGTGAGCAACAGGAGCCCTGTGATTCCTGTAATGATGGCATTGCGGGTGTTTCGCTGTTTTCTGTCATCTCAAATGCCATGTGCAAGTTTCACGTGGTGGGGAACATTTTCAGCTTACAGTCACGGGCAGCAGCTGCAGTGATACAGAAAACAAACAAATAGAAGGAAGAGAGAATAACAGTGATCTTTAATGAGATTTTCTGTGGTTAAATTTTTTGTGGTCCAACAAAATTTGGAACCAAAGAGAATGAAAAATCAGATGAGTCAGGTTGTCCCAGGGCATCTGATGCTACCACAAGCCTTTTCAGTTTTGCTTATGTAATTTTATTGCCAAGCACAGCATAATGTTAGGCATATACATATGTAGCACTGGGGCTTCCTGTTCCCAGGTTCATTGCTCCATTAACCAGTGACATCAATCCATATGTTAAGAGAGAAAAAGGATATATTAAGGATTATTAAGGATTAGAGGTGGACTAAAGCAAAATTTAAGCTCAAACCCCATTTTAAGCCTGCAGTTCAAATCTCTCTCTCTCCTTGGTCAAGTCTGAGTGCCTCGGGTTCTGACAACTGCAGTATCTGGCTGCACACCCTCACTGCTGAGTTAGAAAGGGTCTGTAGCTATATGGCTATATGAGCAGCTATATGAGCTGATGTGCTCCTGTCTGAAAAGAAATACCCACCCAGGGTTCTACTGGAGCCTTGTTCTCTGATAGAAAATCTATTTGATAATTTAAGACACCCAGGTACACTTGTTTTTTTTGAAGTGTTGCTCAACCGTCCCATAAGCAGAGAGGCAAGCTGTAACTTTAAGCAGCAGCTCATCAGATTCCCAGCCATCACCTACTAATTAATCTATCACAGACTTCTCGCTTGGAGCCTTGCTTCCAGAAAAGGGCTGCCAGTTTTTCTGCCTTTTTGTTACGCCTCCCTGAGGAGCAATCTAACCTGACAAAGGATTTTTCAGGCCCACCAACATAAGCATCTTCGGTGGGGATATATGAACCAGTAACCTCAGCTGTATTCCCAAAATGGTCATCAGATTTAAAGGTTTGGATAGTTTGATTGCATTAAATCCCTGTGCCTGTCTGCCTTTCTGTACAGAAGGCAAGAAGATGAACAAGCAGCACCATCTCTGTTCTACTCTGGAGCCAAAACCAGAGACAACAAAACTACCCCCAAGACACCCACAGCACAGTTGTCTGTAGGAAAGCAGCTGAGGAGTGCTAGAGCAATGCAGGACTGTAGCACCTTGCACTGGAGAAGATGGAAGGGTTGCCAGAGAGGTCCTGGGAGAGCTTGAGAGGAAGCATGGTGCTGTGGAGAGGAATGAGAGTTGTTTGTCAGGAGGGGAGGGAGGAGGAACCTTCCTTGCCCTGCTGCAGGGGACAGTGGTGGGAAGAGCAGCAGGGATGGCTGCAGGGACATTCTGGGATCAATCAGCAGGGGAAATTCAGGAGCGTCCCATTGCTCTGCTGTGCCGTCCATGATGCTGAGGAAACCCTCCAGCCCCGCCAATGCAGGTGTTGTGCTGGAGCAACAAATACCCCCTCAGCAGCTAGATTCCAGCTTGGCCTCCCACCTGAGCCAGTGCTAACCTGTAACCCTCCTCCGGCCAGGTTCCCTCTCTGCTCCCATGGCAAGCCCATTGTCCTGTGCAGCTGCTGCCACGCAGGCCATCCTGTTAAGGATATCCCCATCCTGAGTGGTTTGGGATCAGAATGCACCCCTGGGATCAAGATGCCCCCGCCAGTGCCTTTGCATGGGTGTCCTGAAATCCTGCAGCAAGCACAGCCTGCTGTCCGAAGGAGAGCTGTTTAGCCTCACTGCTCATTTATAATCAGAAAGACATATGTTCGCTGGTGTCACACTGAATGAAGCACGAGGACTCATCAGGGTCTGTGCAACCACCCCCTGCCTACTTTGCCAGCTGGGGGATGCCAGACATGGTGTGCTGCTGGGCATGGATGTAGAATGAGATCCTGGGGAGGATGCAGAATAAGGAGCTGCTCATTTCTGATCACTGGGGAATTTCATGCTCCATCGGTACCACAACCTCATGCACAGATGAAATATTACACGGCGCAAGAACCCCTTCATCGTATAAATCAAGGCAAGGAAGATTGAACAAAGCCCTTTCTGTACTCCTGCCCAACAGCCCCACTGCTTCACAGGGTGAATGCCACAAACTAAACTTCGTGACTGAAGCCTTTTGCTAAAAGAGGAATTTCATGCTTTTCCTAGGCTGGCTATGGATTCATTCGTGGGGCTGTCAGAGAGCTAACCTTTCCCTGTTAATCTGTTGTCCATCTTAATAAGGGTACAACAAAGCAGAAGCACTCTTAGACTTAAAACCAAGAATACATTAAAAGGCAGAGTATAAACTGCCTTTCTGCAGAGGCAGTGAGCATCCAGCACTGATAATGATATTGAAAGTGGGGATTAAGCAGCAAAGCGCTGAGGGAGCCAGCATATGGCAGCCCATTGACCTGTCCCATATGCAGCAGCTATTGTTCCCTCCCCACTGTCCCGCAGCAGCCTACTCATGCTTTTTTGTGGCACGAGGGCCAGGGCCAAGGCTGGGATCTGCTGAAACTTGACATTTACACATGAATTGTACAACACTGCTGCACAGAGGGCCAGGGTGACCTGTGCCACTAAGCAGTGTCTCGGTAATGAGGCTCAGCAGAAAAAAAAGCATTGGGGAAGTTGCTCTGGGTATGCTGGTGGAGAGGGCCTTACAGCAGCACTTGCTGATGTCATGCTTTCTTGGGCAGGGTGGGGTGGGGTAGGATCTGATTTAACTGCTGAAATGCTGGGGGTTTGGCATGGTTGGCAGAGATTATAGGAAATTAATTTCCAGACCTGCAGGCTTTTTCCCTGAGTAGCAGAATACAGAAATCTTCACCCTACAAAAAAAGCAGAGCAGTTTCTAATATAAGCTTGTCCTCAGCTCTGGGAACCAGTCATAGGTGCTTCTTTGGCTCCCGGTTGAATGGTGAGAGGATCAATCCAAATCAGGATCACAATCACACAGGAGAAGATGGTGGTTGCAAAGCCTGAATGAGACCCTAGGACCCAGTGGGTTGGAGTGTCTGGTGTGGAGCCAGCAGCTCTCATGCATTGCGAGGAATCTCTCGACTGAGTCCCACCTCGCTGGGGCACTGTTGCGGTGCCACACGGCACTCGGGTCCTGGGCTGGACCTGACCACAGGGTTCGGCCCCGTTCCTCCTCTGCCTCTCCAAAGCGTGCAGCCCTCTCCCTTTGTCACCACAGCTCATACCCATCACTGATAACACTGTCCGGGGAGCTGCACCTCTCTCCTGGTGGTGTTGTGGGCTGCTCCAGGCAGGGTGTGGAGCTACAGCTGTTTCTGCTGCCCCTTCAAATTACGAGGGCTCCCCACAATCAGCAAATGGCAGGACTTGAGGTGACAGCATCAGAGCAACAAAATCCAAACACAGATGAACCCCATGAGCAGGCACACACCTTTCCTCAGAGAGCTATTTGCTCCTGCTCAACCAACTGATAGGAAGAGACCTCGTAGGCAGAACTGGATCCCGCATAATCCTCCATGAAAAATACATTAATATGTCCCACTGCTTGTAGTTGTTTCTGGAAGCTTTCACGATGTAGGACCACCAAAGGACTCCCACATTAATTTAAATGACACAGCTATTTTTAAATCCTACGAGCCATTAATCCCAAACATATTTTTTAGCCAGAACTCTACACCTTTATTTGATTTCTATCTAAAGCCATAAACTAAGCCTTGCTTGTTGATGAGATTTCAAAATTCTTGAGCCAAGCTTGAGCTACTAGGCCTTTTCAGAGCTTTTGGAGCATGGTTTTTATTCAGAGACACCTTTGCCTGAATTTTTCAGACAGCCCTGCATCACATACCGATGTTCTTCTCATGCTCACACAATTGTTAAGCCAAAATTGCTGCAAGTACAAGGTTGTGCACATCAAGGAAATAAAAGATGTCCTCCTGTTAGTCATCATGACCTGAGTTATTCTATAAGTCACTGGATATTAGGATAAACAACATTCCTATGCTTGTGGCTAAGCACAGGAGTGAGCTTCTAGGGTGGATGAGCAATTTTCATTTTCATAAATATTGGAAATTCAATTGGACATTACCCTAGGCAACCTTGTCTCACTGGCCCTGCTTTGAGCAGCTTCATCAGCTGCAGGTTGAATCCCACGCTGCAAAGGCTTCTTTCCCAGAGGAGACAGAGAGCACAGGGATGGCACTTGCTTGCACGAAGCTGACCCAGCACCGCGTGCGCTCCACAGGCCCTGTTGGGGTGCAGAATGTGCTGGCTTGGCCAATGCTCACAATGTCATACAGCTTAAGCTGGAGCTTATACGTGTCCCTTCTGCGCCCAGCCTGCCAGAGCTTTGCCTGCAGTGTACAGCGTGGATATGGTTTTCCTTGCTGAGGTCAAAGTGCAACGTAGGAACAGAAACACGATGGGATTTTCTTAGTGAATTCCTGATCAAGTTGGCTTAGAAAATTTTAGAGGAAGCAAGAAGAATCATTTAGCAATCACTATGATGTTTTCTATTCTGTCTGCCTCAAAACTACTCTCACTCTGAGTCACATGCTATGCCTGCCTAAACCACACTGTCTGACCTGCCTTTCCACCCCTTATCTTCCAAAAGGAAATCACACCAGATTAAATTCAAATGAAGTCCCCAATCTCCAGGCCACATTGTGGGGTGAAGTGGCAGAGAGAGACTATTTCTGCTGCCCACCATGCTGCACAGTGCTGGCAATGATGCTCAGGCACCACTGAGGATCAGTAGCACTGATACTACAGGAAGGGAGGGGTCTGCACTGCGCAAGAGCAGGAGCTGCAGGCAGCAGGAGCCACCCAGCAATGTGCACAGGATGAAAGTGAGAACAAGGAAACCTGATAAAACCAGTGGGAAAGAGACTCGACTTCACGGAAAGGCAGTCACAAACTACGGCCAGTGAAATACTCTCCTTCAAATCCTGGGGTTGAAAACAAGGCAAAGGCTGCTCAGGCTCCCCCAGTGCTGCGCTTCCCGGCTGGGGTGAGTGAGGGGAGCAAAGCCTTGATGTGATTTATCCATTACATACCGATTTAAGCCAAAGGCCGGCCCGTCCTGTGAGCACCGAGGACCTGTCAGCAGCTGAATGGGAGCATTGTGCGTCAGCTGCTGCTGTCAGAAACCTGGTCCACAGGCAGCAGCCGTCTGCAGCAGCTCTTTTCTGGCAAGGAGCACTTAAATTGCTCACTCCCTTGGTGGCACGCAGACGCTTGTATCTTTGTCCTCCCCTTTCAGGAAGGGCTTTTCACCAAGGTCTGTGCCGCAGGAGGCAGGGACGAAAGAGACTTCTTAATGGGAAAGAGGCAAGATCCCATCAGCAGAACAAGAGCAAGCTGGGCAGGGCCCTTGCTAAGTGGCCTTACAGAATGAGTGTGAAAGCAAGAGAAACAAACCCATGTTACAAATCCCCAACTTAGATAGATCCAGGCCTTTGGAGGGGTCACAAAAAGGTTTGGAAAACAACTGATCCCTTGAAAACTTTTTCTTTAGAAACAGCTGGGCTGAAGTTGTCATGTTTCTTTGGTTTTTGAATATTGGGACAGCAGATGAATGTGCTCGAGCCTCCAAACCAATGTGCTGGAGGTGGACTTGATGAGTAGAAACTCAGCGATTTTGCCCTTCTTTCACCCCACGTTTTACACTTTGTTAATTCAGATGATTCTTGTCAAGCCTGATGTGCACCATGAGGGGGACAAGAAGAACCAGGTCCTTGGGGATTCTTTGCTGGTGTCTCCTCTGTAGCTGAGTTGATGCAACAGGCTGCACTGAAAGGGAAGAGCACTGCCTGGAAAAAGAGATTAGTGGGGAGCCTTTATTCTTGCTGTAACTCCTTTGAACTAACAGAAGTCACACCACAGATTAGTTTGGATCAGGGTTTTTACTTGACCATCATTAGAAAGGCAGGTTGCTCAGGTTTGAGACACTGCACTGAGACACAAAGACACTGCATCCTTTGTAATGCAAATGTGTTTTCTGCTTCAATAGGCTTCAGAGAATGATGGACAAAAAAACATTGTACAGAGATGTCTGTGGCTTCACTCTCATTCTTCTGTGATGTGTAACTTCAAAAGAAGGCATTTTAATTTGACAGATGGACATTTAATCATAAATAATAATGTATACGGGTTCTTAGGTCGGAAGCACATGGCAGCTCTGCACCTGTAGCCACTCTCCCTTACAAAGGAAGCCTCCCCTCTTCCAGATCATCCAGCCCATTTCTTTTTCCATCTCCCCAGAAAACGTACCTGCCCTTCCAGGCAGATCCACCCAGCAGAGCCCTGCAAGCACCTTTCACTGCTTGCATGGCAGGCTGCAGGGTGGTGAGAGATGTGTTTATCGGTGTGGGGTCCACTTCAGGAGCTTTGAAACTGCCCTGAAAACTGCTTGAACAGATGTTGCCTCCTAACTGCTATAGATGGAGTAGGAGATGTTACTTTGAGTGTTGGGTGAAAGGCTTGTCCTGAGTGGAAATACTATGATCTCCAGGCTACAGCTGGTTTTATCCTGTTTCCCTAAGTAAACAAGGTTTACAGGATCAGGCTTTGTGAGCTCATCTGCCACTATCTACTGCCAATAGCTTTTTGACTCACTGGCCAACCATTTTGACAGGAGAGTGGAGGTTTAAAAGCTGTAATTTTTCTTCCAGGTTACGAAAATTAACTATGAAACAATGGGAAAAAAATCCTGCCAGTGTTTCCCCATGTGAAAGGCTGACAAACTCAGCTCTAATAGACATCAGGTAACTGTGCTAGGGAGGATGGAATGGAAAGGATGAAAGAGATTGTGAGGCAGACAACTGCAATTACTCCCTGAACCGCTACAAACACCTTCCCTTAAGACTTGTCTCTACAAGAAATGATCTGCAAAAAAATTTCATCTCTTCCCACCACAGGCCCAAAAATAGTCGCTAAATTTTCAAAAGAGCATCCATGCTGCCTAAAAAATTGCCCAGAGGCAGCATCCCAGAAGCCACTGGATGCTGAGAACTCTGGAGGGTGCACCCTGTGGAGGCAGCAGAGCTTTCCTGAAACTCTCCGGCTGAGCAGTGCAAAACAGCCTGGGGGTGCTTGCTCCTGGCCAGCCATAGCACCTCACCATGTTCATAATGGCCCTGCTGTGATACAGGGTCTGTCAGAAAATGAAGTGGTATGGGGACACTTTAAAGGAATTGCAAGGTTTGGCTTGTTCTGAAGTCTTGGAGAGATTAATTTTCTTTGGAGCACTTGCCTGCTAGTCATGGCCATTCCACAGCGAGAGCAGTGAAAGCCCTGGCCCTCCACTCACCAGAGGAAACCTGCTCACCCTATAGAGGAAAAGCAAACATACAGTGATGTCAAATACAGGGACCTGCGGACCCGTTGTTTCCCACAGCTCTGCTCAGTGCCCCAGCAAAGACATAACTCAGTTTCCTTACTCTTCAAAGCCTTTATTCCTTCTCTTGCCTCTGCCACCTTTGCAGGACATGAGCATCAGAAGGCACACAGGCACTGTCTCAGTGGCAGCACTGGGACACTGCTGGGGAGGAGGGCACCTCAGCACTGGCCTTACACAAAAAGAGAGCACAAAACACTGTGCTCTGTCCTTCCCTTCTAGCACACTCCCCTGTGTTTTCTGTCACTAAAACCTAGAAATATAGTGTATTTTCACCCATTGCTGTGGAAAGTTTGAACAGAGCATCACTACCAGACCATGGGCTAGAAAATGTTGTGTCTGGTGTGCAGAGACCACAAGCCAGTGTTTGCTCATGTCCACCTGCCCAGGGCTGTCTGCTGTGGCTTGTCTCACACTTGAATAACGAGGCTCCCTGGGGCAGAGACAACCTTCCAAGGCAGTGCTTGGCACAGTGGAGCTGCAGTTGGGATTGGATGTTATGACAATAATAGAGAATACAGTGATGCTAAATTAAGTTGACACAGACATGACAAACAGAAGAAGAATGGGACTAAGACAGGGTCTGTGTGCAACATCAGGAAAAAAAGGGGACTATTTCATACCAAGATCTGCCCAGACCTGTACATGTGGGCTCTGCTCCTGTCCTTCCCTTCAGAAGTCATTTAGCTTCATGACAGTTTTCACAGATGGACAACATACACTTTTATAAGGATGAATTTACAGCCAAGTGGTGAGGCAGTGACAACCAGAGAAATTTAGGCTGTGGACTGGGAAGGATGTGTGAGGCCAGCTTCAGCCTAGAGCTGAGATTCATTTTGGAAGGCACTAAAAACCACATGATTTGTGCTTGCAAGAAGCCTTGTTTTTGGTTTTAAAGGATTTAATTCAAGTCTGGGTCATGTTTTCTAGGCAGTCTGGAGATATTCCAGGGGATTCAGTTTGTGCTATTAGTGCTCACTTAATACTGGGGGTATGTGTCCAGCAGACAGGAAGCACCCTGTAACATGTCGGGTCTGTGTTTAGAAACAGACTGAGGAGATTTAGAAATTTTGTGGATTTGCCTGCTTTTGAAGTTGAATCAGCTCGAGCCAAAAAACTTTGAATGCAATCTGTAAAGCCATTTCTGGGCTTTGTATTACTGTCATGGGCTTAAGGGAAGCCCAGGAATAGCTCTTCCTCAAAGTGACAGGCTGCTGCAGGCAGGCCTTGGCTCCAAAAAGGTCCTAACCAAGCACGTACATTTCTGTAACTGTAGGAGAAATTTGGATTTGCCTCCTCATGGAGACTCAGTTCAACGGCATCTGGAAATCCTTGTAAACTATTCCTGGAGTGAGACGTGCAGCACTCCCTCTCCTCCTTACCCTGCTGCTGCCCCGAGGGGGAAAACACCTTTTTACCTGTCCCCTTTGCAGATGTGAACAACACATTCACAGCAGGAGTGGCAAGTTGGTGACAAATAATAGTCTAGGTGGAGCACCATGTCCGCATGCATGATGCTTCATCGCTGCACAGACATTTGCTCGGCTCACTGCTGATCCGAGCCTGCAAGCCCAGGCACCACGTGGGTGGTGGGGACGCACACCGTGGGGCTCTGCTGGACAAGGAGCAATGGGCCTCATGGCAAAACCAGCCTGAGGGCATGGGGCTGCAGAGGTGGTTTTAACTCGTCCTGGTGCTCTTCTGAATTGAGCTCCTCCACAGGAGGACAGGCCTTTACCACAGCTGGGATATTCCTGGACTAGAATGAGGGACCACAAGGAGCTTCCCTAACTGTGCGTGCTGCAGCCCACATGCCTCCCTCTGCGTGGTGACACCACCGTCCTTCAGGTCACCAGCAGAGGTGGGGTCTCGCAGCAGTGCTCTTGCACAGCTGTGCAATGGCACTGAGGGCCACTTACACTCCACAAGTCCCCCTGGGCTGGACAAAAAAAGGAGGTTCTTTGTTGTCTCCCGTTGCGTTTTGTGTCACAAGCCTTATATTACATTGCTACACATTCAGACTCTTACATTGAGGGTGGTGGAGAGGAGCAGTGGGAATCACACAAGAGCAGGAGGGGAGGAGGCATCCCCCAACCATGCAGCACACAACGTGGTCCTCATCATCCAGCTCCCTCTCATCTCCCTTTCTCCTTCTCTTTCTCACACATGCACAAAAAGGTTAATATTTGGTTTAAAAAGAAAAAAAAAAAGCAGAGTAATTTAAAACACACACTTTGCAGCAAACCAGTGTTCAGTGTAAACAAAGCATTAAACTGAAAAGATCCATATGCACTCGTTATCAGTTATTGCATTTTTTTTAAAGAAGGAAATCTAATACATTTAAAATAAACCCATAGCATGAAACAAAATAAACTATGGTCTTGGTTAGTTTGGTTTGGTTTTTTAGTTTAATGAGGAAAAGAGCTCTCTGATAAAGTAATCCTTTCAGAAGGAAAGGCCTGGGCAATGGTGAACATGTCAGCCACATGTTGAGGGAAGATTAAAGCCTAACAAGAGTCTCTTTCCCACATTTTTTGAAGCCCTGCAATATTTCTGTGCTTAGGATAGCCCAGAACATCCTTCTGGACAGAGGCCTCAAACCCTCTGCAGCTCTTTGCAGAGAAGCCCTGTAAAAACGACTGACAAGTCCACAACACTTAGGAGCAGAGGAGACCTGGTACAAACTGTGCACACACAAACTTCAGGGTTTGGATACAACAAAAGTTTTTAGTGAACTTTACAAAGGAGCCAGTGGCAGCTAGCAGCATAAATCCCACCAAGGGTGGGAGGAGGAGATTTACCTTTCAAAGTCTGATCCGACCATTTCTCATTTTAAAAGTTCCTTAATGGTGTGGCTGGCACTGACATGTTACCCACATCCCTTTTATCCAGTGCCACAACCTGCTCAGAAGAGGGGAGAATTGCATATGTAGATTAGTTATCAGCCATAGATGAATTAGAAACATTTCCACTTCTTTTTTTTATAAACCTGTCCTCTATTCAGCATTAGTTCAGGTATTTTATGTCCTGCTGTGCAGCCTCCTGGTTAGGCCTAAGGAAAAGCAGCTTTGCCACAGAGCAACTCAGTGTCAGGCCAAGGCACCTGCACTGGTCAATGGAGCAGCTGCAGCCTGGGTTCCTCAGCTTCTGCTGCTGGAGTGGCATCCAGCAGGGTGCCTGGGGGCACTGACTGAGCCAGGCTGCTGGCAGACTGCACTGCTGCTCGATTAGTCAGAGCTTCCGACCTGTGGCACATGTTGGTTTTTCAGCAGAAACCAGCCAGGAGGCAGGATGGAAAACATGGCACGGTGTAACCCACAGAGCATCACAGTTTTGGGCTCCTCAGGAGGAGGCACGCCCATCCCAGAGGTAATTTACTGATGATCAAAGGAATCTCTTCTAACCCACTGTTTTGCAGCTCATATATATTGGGCAGCAGGACGAGAAGTGACCCTTTAAACCCAGCAGCCTGGCATCCAAACCCAACTCCCGACATTTGATTAATGGTTTTGAATTCAGCATTTACAATTACGTAAAGTCCAGGCTGAAATCTCAAAATATGCTAACTTGCTCTGATTAGCACTATTTTTTGCTGTCTGATGAGAGGCCAAGGACTAACTAACAAGCCATAAAGTTCAGACCCAGTTCTTGCCTGCCTTGAAGTTCAGCTGTACTTCTGCTTGGGTCAGACTCACATAGGTGTTGCACAGGTCCATCTCATAGCTGAGGTGGACGGGGTGGAGGAGACGTCCTCTGCTCCGAGAGTAACCAGGGAATGCTGAGGGTGCAGCCTAGTGCGGCTCTGTGATAATGGGTCACTTGGGAGTGTTTGTGAAGTGATGCAGTTCAGAAAGCAATAGGCATACGGAGTATATAGGTATGGATATGGGTACATATGTGGCTACAGATACAGACACAAATACAGAGGCAGTTCTGACACATTAGCAACCAAAAAGGTGGGAAGTCTTTAGGAGACAGAAGGAGTCAGGATGGAGAAGATTCTTAACCCAGTTGAGCTACCCAGTGCATCACTTCCCACGAGCCTTTAAACCTTACTCTTTAATTTTATGAGTACGCAGTCAGAGCCAGCCATGTCAACCGTGTTTTGTGGAAAATGGGAGCAATGAGGAAGATTGAAAGCAGGGAAGTGGAAGGTTTCAATATTGTCACAGAGTTAAATGTTTTGATTTCTCAGGAACAGCATTTTAATGTGACTGCTATTTAAGGGTTATTATCTCTACTGTAACATGTCATTAACTAAAAGGCAAAAATTGACACAAAATGCTTCAGTCAAACTAAAACCTTTTTTGGTGTCTTTCATGGAGAACTGTGGGGATTTTTTTTTTTTTTTTTTTTTTTTTTTTTTTGCCTGTCATTCCTACCTGGAACAAATGGAAATGCTGAAGTCCTGAACCCCAGGTGAAACAAAGTATCTTTCCCTTTCACAACACTCCTGCTGTCCATGGCGCTCTACAAGCTTCTGGAGCAAGGAAAGCAATAACTGGGAAGGTGATAGAGGATGTCCCAGTCTGATGGCTTGACAGAGGTGAGTGAGAAGGGAAAGGAAGTCAACTCCAGACTGAGAACAAGGGCAAGGGAATCCTGTTCCTGCCTTCACCGTGGGCAGCTGCTCATCCTTCTATGCCTGCTTGCCCCTGCCTGCAGAGGCAGCAACATCACGGTGTTTCCATGACTAAGGGCCTCTGGAGGCCCGGGTGAGGGGCTACAGAATAACCCAGCAGGGTAAGTTTCGTCACTGCCTCCAGACAAGAGTTTTGTAACGTTGCTTCAAAAAGCAGCAGTAAGAGTGGGAGTTTCTGGTTTAATATCTGGGGGCAGAGGTTTGCATCTGCCTTCAGCCCAGAAAACACTCACTTTTATAGAGCATTGGTGCAAGTGGGCAAAGCTCCTGCTTCTGCTGCCTGTGAATCTTGTGTGTGAACACAAGGAGGGAGTGGAAACACAGACTCCCACCTCATGTAATAAGTAAGTAAGAGGGTAATTTCCCCTGTGTCTGGTGAGTGTAGGGCTGCCTGGCCCTGCGACATCTGCATGTTCTTATGGCTCAAGGAAGTTTATAATCCCATCCTGAAAGAAAGTGGTTTCTTATGGAAAGCCTAAAGATCCCCACCCTGGATTTTGCATGTTGAAATGGTTGTCCTGACAGATGCTAGCAATTAGCCATGGAGAGGAGGCCTGCCACAGGGGCCAAGGGCTGTGGGAGCTACCCTGAAACTTTGGGATACATGGACCATGTTAGTGGCCACCCCATAATTCTGGATTAGACCTGGAGCAGGACTGGGGCAGGCAGAGGGAAACTACCCCTCTGACACCCCGAAGTACAATCTGAAAAAGGAGTGCCCAGCCAACAACACCCCCAGTTCTCCTCCTCCTCCCCTTCTGACCCACATGTTGCCCTTGGGGCAGGAGTAGTAACAGGGCCTCAGGGGGAGAAGTGCATGACTATATACCCTGCATGCCCAGGGCTTGAGCATCCCATGCTTGTGAGGGCGTTCCCTGTCAGGTGTCTGCACTGGTTTTGTCTGGGACCTGAGAGCTCCATAAAACACAAATGTGGGGCTTTTCCCCAGCCTCCTGTCTTGTCTTCCTTTTTGGAGCGTGAAGGGGGAAAGAGGAGAGGGTGAGCCTCATGACTTTATTGTTTCAGGCTATTCAGCCAAAACTGGATGTTCTTGTATCCTTTGAAAAGGGTGTTCTTTGAATCTGGGTGTCCTCTGAAACTGGGTGTCCTTGTGTCCAATTCTGGACATCGTGGCTTTTTGAAAATAATAAAAGCAAAGAAAGACATAGTTTTTTGGGCAGAGGGAGTATTTCCTGGCTTGCATCCCCCATGCAGTATGCCCAGCTCACAAACTATTAAAGAAATTTAGATTAGTCTCTCCCCTGGTCAATGGTTTCAAAGATACAAGGAGGGTTTCATCATCCCTGTGGGGAGGCAGATCACCCAGTCCAAGGCAGAATTTCACTTGGAAAAGACAGAAATTACAGTCATTCTATGAAGTTCACCAGGGACTTCATTACTGTTAATTATTTTAAATGAAAATGTTGGATACTCTGGTGGTGGGGAAAAGGCATCAGAGAGAAAGGGAAAGAAACACAATAAGCCTGGGAGAGACAGCGATTTCCCAGCAGAGCTATTTGAAGGGATCTGGAAATCCCCTCTCAGCTTCCCTCAGCTAGGAAAGGAGAGGTAGAGAATGAGGGACCAGTTCCTGACAGCTCTGCTGTGCTGTTAAACCTGTCTGTCTCCTTGCTTTCTCTGCACACTAACTCTTGTCTGAGGCAGAGATCACAGCACAGGTTATCTTTAGTGCTTGTCACTGCATCATTCAAAACTTTGTTTCCCCCCTCCCCCCTCCCGACTTAGTTGCAAATTCTGAACTAAGGAGGGCACTTTCAGATGGAAATGCTCCAATACTCATTCCACTTGCAGAAGGTGTCCCCCATCTCCTCTGCCATTTGCAATTAGTCTCACCAAAGCCGTGCAGAGGAATATGCCTGAAGGTGTGCTGTGGAGGAGGGTGCAGGTACAGTGACCTTGGAGCACCCTTCTGTCTCTCACTTCAGTGAATGGGAACTTGCCTCTTTTTATGGATCCATTTGCAGGTGCTAACTGTATTAGCATAGTCCCAGCAGGAGATTTCACCAGGAACAGTAGTAATAGGATAAGGAGTAATGGGTTCAAACTGAAAAGAGTGGAAATTTAGGTCAGATATACAGAAAAAACTCTTCACTGTGAGGGTGGTGAGGCACTGGGACAGGTTGTCCAGGAAAGCTGTGGATGCACCATCCCTGGCAGTGTATGACGCCAGGTTGGATGGGGCATTGAGCAGCCTGGTCTAGGGGAAGGTGTCCCTCCCCGTGGCAGAAGGGTTAGAACTAGATGATCTTTTAGGGCCCTTCCAACCCAAACAATTTCATTATTCTATTCTATGATTTGTCATCTTCCAAGAATACTAAATGTTTTAAAGATTGTAGAAAAATAATGATCATGAGTAAGGTTTTTGGTATGTAAATGGCATGGATTCCACAGTAATTAATTAAACTTTAGCTAAAGGATAAATTAAAAGTCCAAAGTTAAAGGGGCTTACCTGTATGCTTCATTCCCACCGGGAGTGTGAGAATCCCTGAAAAGCACTCTGGAAAATAAGGGAGGAATATTCCTCCCCCGCACATGTACTTAACTTTGATATGTGTGTGGGCCTCCCAAAGGAAAGGAGGGTGATATTGCAGCAGGGTTTGGGACTGGGAAATGCAAGCTGCAAAATTCAGGTGATGATGATTCCCAAGGATCCAAGCTGAAGGGACGGCCATGACAGGCAGTGGTGACATGGGTTTAACTGTGGGTCCTCCGTGAAACAGGAGTTCGGGTCTGCATTACAAACCTTTCCCCTAACAACAGGGGGGAGAGGAGAGCCAATTTCACACTATTAACATCTATTTAATGAAAGATGGTAACCAGATAGGTGCACTTTCAGAAGTAGTTCAGGGCACCTTCTGGTTCACACGCATTCCTCTACAAATCAGCTGCCAGAGCTGTGCTTAGTGGATCATAACTGAACGTGTCACATGGATTTCTAAAAGCCTTATGCCTGGAAAGGGACAACTATGAGATGCAAGCAAAAAGTCTGGCTGTAGAGCTGTCAGAAAGATCCTATACAAAAAGCTTTAAGAATGAATCTGTAGGGTGGTATACATTTGCATCCACTGTTGAAAACAATAACCCTGCAGAGGGTTACAGGCAGTGACAGGCAAAAGCTGCCAGGAAGCATCTCGTTGAAATCTCTGACTGAAGCAGAAACTCAGGTTAGTTTCAGATGCCAGTTGAAAAAGAGAACTGGAAGTAAGAAACAGACACTTGTGCTAGGGCCTTCGTTAAACAGGCCCAGCTTCTAGGTTTGGGTTTATTTTAATTACACCCGTAGTTTTTTTGCTTTCAGATCTTTTCAGTGAGTATGTTCTGACATAGATACAATTCAATCTGATGTTAAAAACATTAGGATGGTGCCAAACCAATTTGCAGAATATGAGAAGTTTTGTTATTATATAAAAAAAGAACCTATGAATATCTAGGAGGTAGAAAAGCAGTATTATTATAACCTTGCAAAAATTATGTACAGCCTTATCCTTGACATTTTTGGTGGTTTGCCTGTATCTAGAAAGAAGACAGCTGTTTCTGAAGGAAGTTTACTTCTGAAGGGTGATGGAGAATTGTAACTGAACTTGCTTGGCTGCTTGTGGGAGTTCCTAGAACATGGGAATATGAAGCAGCTCCTAAAGACTGGAACTCTGACAGTTGTAAAATGAATGCTTTTAAGAGTAACCAGGTAAAGACAATGAGAAGCCTGTCTATGCCATCTTGTTTCTCTTCTACCCACCTGTTTTCTTGCCTCTCATTATATATTCCCGAAAAAACAAGGCTCGGAAATTGTCCTGGAAAGAGTGTGTTGTAATAAGACATAGCTTTTGCCCGTTCTAGCACTTGGAAATTGTGTTTTGATTTATTATGTGTGGTTTGGCAAATCTGTTTTTGCAAGCTGCAGGCAATTGTCTGTAGAAACCATGCTCCAAACACAACGAGCACAGAGGCCTCTGATGGGTTCCTCAGAGACCACCGTGAATGGAGCCAATAAAAGAGAATGCCAAAGGAAACATTTATATTACAGTCCAGGAGGAACCAGACCTTGGTTTTATCAGTCTCCTCAGTCTTCCGTGATGGAAACCTCTAAATGTGCTCATCATTAAGTCAAGGTAAACACACTCTGTATCCCCACTCCAGGAAACACAGACCGTACGCTGGCACACCTACAGCCCTGGACTGTCAGCATCCTTGATACATGGCTCAGCCTCTTCTCCAGCAGAGAGGAAAGCTCATGCCAGCAGCACAGTAGCTCATGCTGCACGGGCCAGAGAAGTGCCCAGGAGGGCAGTGACTTGGTGTCTCTCACACTGACATCCTGGGGAACTGGAAATCATCACATGATGAACTCTGCTAAAACAGTCCACGGTCCCAGCCTCATCACGCACAGCAGGTGTTCACAGGCCCTACAACCATCCTCACTCCCGGCACCATTTCTGCTTGCCCGTTGGGGCTGGACCAGTGGAGGCAACAGCTCTGGGTGGGAGCTCAGGAAACACATACAATGCTTTTTGATTTGCTGCCTCTCTGGAAATTATTGGAGAGTGTATGTGCGGAGCAGCCCGCGTGCACCAGCAAGCCAGACGTGAGCAAACCCCACGTACCCACATTAGAAATGATGTGGCTGGATAGTTTTTCCCAAGCTCCAGCCAGCCACAGAGAGCAGGACCTGCCATGGCACAGCATATTTATGGAAGGGTAAAATTCCTCTCGCTGCAGGTCAAGGCCCATGCAACATTCAAATCCCACTGAAGTGTATCCTGATCAAAGACCATGGGACAGAATTTCAGCTCGCTGTGGGAGATACACTGAGAAAAGCCATGCAACAAGTCTCCTACTGAGATGCCTGCTGCTGATGATGCTGACACAGGAATCCATCCTTGATCCTACTGGGCTCCAGGGTGATTATTCCTGTGGGTGAGGTTGCTCACGTGTATAAGTATGTGTGGGAATGGGGCCTTTGGCTGGTTCCACTTAGCAGAGTTTTTTTTCTCACGGACTCGACTAGGATTTTACTCCTAAATCTCCTTAATGATCCCAATACACTCCCACATTCTGTTTTACAAGACTAAGCAGAGCAAAAAAGAAAGGGCAAGGAAGCTGCAAATGCAGGAGGCTCAGCAAGGCACTTCAGGCACTGGACTACAGTCCTAAGTAGCAGCAATGACTTTTTGTGCTCCTGTATTTGCTATTCTCATAGTTAAAGATTATGGTTGTACTTTTTAGCTAAGATATTACTGGATTTTCTACAGATCCATCAGCTGAATTGAGTCTCAGCAGTCCCTATGAAGAGCTTTACATGTTAGGTCGCCCCTAGCATTGCCAGACCCTGGGAGTGTTTGGGTACTTGATGTTACCAGTACTTCTGAACACAGAGCTGTGCCCTGCTATGTGGGTGAAACCAAGAAGAGAGGTTGTGCTCAAAGTGTGCCTCAGCCTCCACTCGAGTGCTTATCCATGTCATTACCACTGCACAACCGCAGGATCCTTGCAAGCAAAAGGTCTTTGCGACAAGTGCAAAAGAAAAAAAGGCACTTGTAAGTAGACCAACGAGCCTTCTGAAAAACTGGAAAAATGCCACAAAACTGTTGTCCGAAACACACAGGCGCCGAACTCCCTTTTGCAGAAAGTCCCTGTGTACATGAATAACTTTACCTGTAGAAGCAGAGTTGTTGCCAAGCCGGGACATTCTCCGGACGCGGCGCCCGGTGGGCTCTGTGACGTGTGGGCTGTGTGAGGCTGAGGGAGGAAGCTGCTCACACGCCCCCGGCAATCTGTCATCCCCGGGTTCAGGCTGCTGCGAACAAGTGCCAGCACCACGCACATTTAATTAACCTTTCTACAAGTTGTAAGATGAGCCATCTCTGTTCGCCACGAGATTTATTTTCGGCACTGCATGATGGCAGTAGAAAATAGACACTGCAATTCAACAGGAAAGGGAGCAAATATGGGCAACACAGTTCCATTAGGGAAGCTGGTTTAACACAACCTAGCGCCTTGATTTTTTTACAGCCTCCTCTAGCAAATTCATTCTGTTTCTCATCCATCAAGGCTCCTGAAAAGTTCTTGTGTCATATTCATTTCTCCTTAGCACACGTGTGAGATGCACCCAGGGCCCGTGAAGCAGAACTGCAGCGTCAGAGATTCACAGATGTTTCGCCTGCACCATATGGTGCGTTCCCCACCATTCCCCGCAGAGCGGCTCCTTGCACTGAAAGTCAATGTTTTTCCCACACATGGGAAAACCAAATGGAGTGGCTATAAAAGGAAAAAATGGAGAACAAAACACCAACAAATCAGAGAAAACTGGTCTGAAAAACCAACCCATAAAGAGAGTAAGTAGACTTGCCTAACATTGGGCACACCAGTGTGAAATGGTGGGTGCACACGCTTCAGTGCGCACTGTGAATTTAGAGCAGAAATTAAGAGTACATTAGATGATATGTTAAGTTGTATCCCAGCCACATACTATTGTCAGCTTGTACTCCAGAATTCAGGCACTTAACCACAGAGAGCTCTAGAGAAATGGCTTTTTATAACTGTCTGTGTTTTGTCAGAAGTATGGAATATTGTCAGCATAGCTTGCAAATATCATTACTGGAAAACGTAGAGTATTTCTACAGCATCGTTCATTTAAATTCACCCAATGCATCTTTCATTTCAATCCACCCAGTGCAGTAAGGATTAATGCATTTGAAGTTGTAAAAAAAAAAACCCCACAAAACAAATGAATCAAAGTAATATAAGACTTTCTCAGTCCTCAGCCTGTGTGACCTAAGTCTGTCTGTCAATCATATAGACATGTTCAAAAAGATTTTCTAAGACAGCAAAGTCAATAAGACATCTATGGTAAATCCTGTTTGACCTTTCTGGGGGCAATGTACCCAGCTCCCAGCTACAGCTGTGCAAGCCTCCCCCAGGAGACATATCCAGCCTTGCTTTGCCCATCGCTTTGGGCCACGCTCTAACAGCTTTTCATAAATGTATTCCTGCTGCTAGAAATAGCCCTCTAGGGCAGGATGCGAAGAGCATCAGCTCCAGTCAGAGCTACAAGCTGAGCATAAAGAGCAGCTCACACCATTTCCTCTTGCTCCTGGGTTTTCCTTTGAGAGTGCGCCATCCACAAACTGATCTAATCACGAATCAGCCCAAACTTGCTGGAGCAGAGAAATTTGGCTAGGAGCAGAAGACACAGGCCCATCTGAAAGCCTGTGGAGCTGCAACTGTGCCATATCACATGGAATTGTGATGTGGGATTTTTTTGGGGTGGTGGTAAAGCCCTTCAGACCCTAAGGAGCTTTGGCCCTGATGAGATCACAGGTGCTTCATGCATCTTCTGAAAACATGGCAAAATAACCGTTAAGGAAAACACTCCTAATTGAAAGCTGTACGTGTACACAGTAAAAGATACATATACATGGTTCCCCAGCCCATGCAGATAGAAAATCCACTGATGTTCACTGCGTAGCTAGATTCTGATCACCAGATTCTTTTTGTGTGGGCACGTTTTTTTACACAGGACATCACACAGACTTCAGAGGGACAAGTCATGCAGGTTTGAAATAGTGCCCCATTGCTGCTGGTGTGAACAAGTTGAAGGCAGCAAATAACAGTTTGAGGCCATCTTTTGGGTATCCCAGGCTGAATCGAAACGCCTGAATCATCTCATCTCACATTTTAGCCTCCAGCCTCCACAGCAGAGCCAACAGAGTGACTCTGGTGCAAAAGCAGAGCGATAGCCAAGCCCCCAGGCCCCCCACGCACACACTATCGGAGGGAACTGGTACCAGGCTCTGCTGTGTAAACAACCAGGGCAAAGGAGAAGGAGGTGGTGGTGGGGTTAAATATCTGCTCTCTTTTATGAGACCACCTACAAAATGTTGCAAAGACCCCGCAACAAAAATAATCTGCCACGATTCCAGTGTTAGGCAAAATATAAACAATTTAAGTGCTCTGTTAAAGAGAACATCTGGGGAGTTGCGAGCTGCACAGATGTTTTCACAAGTTGTTTTTTAAGGAAAAGTAACCCTGCTAAGTTTTCTGCCTCTTCCATCTTGTCTCTCTTGACTGTGTTTATCAAGCCAAGATATAAACACATTAAAAAACCTTTAGAGGGCCGTCTCATGCTGTATTATTAATTTGGAATTGACTGAAGGTTGACAGCTGGCTTTGGTTTGACCTCTGGTTTTCTTAAAGTCACTCCACACGAATAATTAACCAGTTTGTATGCTGATTGGATTTTACATGCATAAATACATACACATACACAGACACATGCATATATGTATGTACACACACGTACACACACAGATATATATATATATATACAGCAGTTTGCTAGAAATGACCATCGAACTTACCACCAGGATCACACAGGCAGGCCTGGGGCCCTGCCTGGGCAGCCAGGAGAGTCGTCACAGTTTTGGGAGTCCTTGAGGAAGGCAGGTACTGGATAGAAGAATATTTAGGTGAGGAAGATTTATTGCCCGGGTAAGTACAAGGGGTATACCGCTTAAGGCAGTTTTTATTTTAGCATCAAGCTCCTGCAGAATGGAAAGAATTTAGGTCTTTTAGATTAAAAAAAAATGCAATTAGAATTTTTAGAAATGAATTTGTCTTTTCATAATTCTGTAAAAACCCCAAACAACCAACTGTGGTTTAAACATAAAAAGTAAATTAGAAATGCTAATTGGTGGAGCAAATAACAACACAAATATACCTACTCCTTGAAAGACACGAGAAAATAAATTTGTCCGCTGGGTCATTAGGAAGCAGAACAATTAAAAAAAGCAGTAATCTTACAGCAGAATAAAGATCCCTTTAAATCTGGGATCCCTTTAAAGCTGGTCTTTTCCAGAGAGGGGGCTGGAGAGGCTTATCACACTCAGCTAATAAAAATAATGCGCAGAAGAACTTGAGGAAGTTTGAACCTGTTGAAAGAGAAAGTGCTGAAACAAATTAATGAACTCAGTACTGTGTGTCACTGGGCCCAGAAGGTAAATATCAACAAGACCTGAGTGAAGAGTTGGAGACCTCGGTGACCAAACTCACAAAAACCTGCCCTTCACTAAACCCAGTCTGTGTTTCAGAGGACTGGCAAGCAGTGAGGGCTGTGCTCGTGTCTTCAAGCCAGCCCATATCTCCAACTAGGGAAAGTCTGGCCCAGCGGGCTCTACCTCAGACCTGCTTATCTGGTTGGGTGCAGTTGGGTCTGTTGCTGGAAGACCAAGATTTTCCACTCTGGTCATTGAGCCAGCCAGCAACGTGGCAGCCAGGGACGGTGGAAAAGCTGCTCACAGATAGTGTAGGGTCTCAGAGCTGTGGTCTCATTGGCCCCACCATCCCACCAGCAGCTTGAGGGAAAACAGGGAATTACTCTTGCCAAGCCAGAGGTGTAGTCAATACCCCAGGGCTGGTGGTTGTATTGGGTGCAGGTTGATACCACCAGGAACATAGTAACATCCATGGGATAATGGGATCCCAAAAAAATGTGAAAACTCCTGGCAGTGACACTGGCCAGACTGAGAGATGGGGAAATCGAAAGAAGATTAAAAAACCACAAATGTAAAAAGCACTTGAGATGCTTTATGGTATTTCACTACTGGTGATGCAAAAGTGCTACTAGAAACACTATCAAGAGGTTCTTCTGCTTTGTTTAATGGGGATTTGTATTATGGAATCATAGAATGTCCTGAGTTGGAAGAGACTCACAAGGACCACTGAGTCCAGCCCCTGGCTCTGCACAGGACATCCCAAGAGTCATGCAAAGTGCCTGAGAGTATTGCCCAAATGCTTCTTGAACTCTGTCAGGCTGGTGCTGTGACCACTACCCTGGGGAGCCTTTCCAGTGCCCAACCACCCTATGAGAGAAGAACCTTTCCCTAATATCCAATCTAAACCTCCCCTGATACAGCGTCATGCCATTCTCTAGGGCCCTCTCCCTGGTCAAACCAGAGTTTTCCGGTTTTTTCTTTTTATAGTACTGTTTCAGAAAACAAAGAGCGATCAGACCATCACTGTTGTGGCTGTCTAGTGAAACCTGGGAGGTAGTGTGGAGGAAGAAGAAAGGGGCTGCATGATTATGAACAGTGTAACTTGGAAAAATTCAACAAATAAACTTTCAATAAGCAAGACAGCAGCTAGCTGCTCACCACATTATCTCTCTGCTCCTCCTTGGCTGAGAGATGTCTCGGATATCAGCTTGGTGAGGATTTTTACCTGTCCCTGGGGAAGGGAGAAGCTTCCGCTGTGTGGCCAACTTAAATAAATCTGATTTAGTGCCTGTGCTGGACACTGGCTTATTTGGGAGGTAAGATGGGACCTCTGGAGAATCAAGGCATTAAAATGAGCATATTAATAAATAAATAATAATGTTTTATATACTCTGGTTAAAAAGAATACTTTTTTCACAGCCCCAGCCTGCCATTCCATGTGACCAGAAGGTACCATTTGCAGCCTGGGCTCTGTTACAGTCTAAATGAGGTATCAACAGCCATGAAGCCATTAACACATGCTCTGTTATAAGACAGACCTTGCATTCTCTGCTTCTCTGGGTGACCAGTGCCGTGGGGAAACTCTTGCTGTGCAGAAGTGCTGCATCCCCAGCCAGCTTTCTACATTTCAGCGAATGACTCCTAGCACTGCAGGATGCAGCTTCCAGCCCCCTGTTTTTGCTGTGGCTGACCAGACACAAGAGGCACATGGAAGCACGAAGCTTAATCTGCAAAGGCCGTGCAGCTCTCAGCTCTGCACTGAGCAAAGCCCCAGCTGTCAGCAGTGATGTGATGGCAGTGGTCTGGGAGGCCTGGGAAGATGCTGAGCAGAGCAGGAAGGACACAGCCAGGAGGCGTGGGAGGGAGCAGTGCCTGTGCCTAAGCCCCCAGCCACCACGGGGTTGTATCCCCCACTGGGTGCTGCACAGCCGGGCTGTGCCTGTTGTGTTCTCACCATGGGCACCTGGAACAGAAGACACAGTTGGACACAGACATGAGGCTCCTTGATAGCACCTTCCCAACATAAGTTATGTTTAAACACAGCCCTCAAAATAAACGCCTTGTCATTTTATGCCACAGAGTGCATGAGGCCTGAGGACTGCGCTCTTGCCTGCTGAGGCAAAGCCATTTAAAAAGAGAATGCAAAGGAAACCCCAACACTGCTTTGCTGCTCTTCGATAAACAGAGCAGCAAGGAACCTCTAAAACCTGGCTATTTCCCTCCTGCTTTTTTTCCTATCTCAAAATCCTAGTGCAATCACAGTGAGTTGGAGATTGCAGGAGGTGATGGACACTCCTTAGCTCTGCATCATGGCTTGGTGACAAAGGGATTTGCCCATCTGTACCAGTCTCCTGACATTTTAAAAAGTAACTGCACTTCACTCCTCCCAAAGGAGTAAGCAAGAATCAATTCAATTTGCAATCTGAAAAGAAAACGATCCCTTTCTCTCCAATTTAGGCATTGGAAGAAAATATTGAATTCTGCCTTGCTGACTGTAGTAGAAAAAAAAGATCTCAATCTCTCTCTCCCCTTTGTTATTTTATTCTGAGGTGGGTTAGGCAGTTTCGCATTTACCCTGATGCAAAGCAAAGTAGGATCAGAGGCTAAACCAGTAAGATTTCTTTATGGTGGTGAAGATCATTTATCCCCAGGGACACTGAGCAGAGGGGCCTTTGGTTGGCCGAGACATGTGGCCCTCCTGGCTGTTTCAGACCACATGCCTCACTGTCTCCCAAGTCGCATGTTTAAGTAAACCCTAAAATCTCCAAGACAAATTTAAAGAAATCCACACAATTTGATCAGGTTTCATCAGGCATCTTGGACTTGTTCTGTGAATGTTCAAAGAAGTCACTGAATGATCCAGATCTCCTTGTTGTAGGGTCCTTCCCACATTTTATATAACTGGGCTTGCTTGCATTAATCCTTTCTATCAGCCTTGTGTACAGAGGTCAGGTCTTAGCATCACTGGCCACAGATGGTTAAATTCCTTCTGCAGAACCTGGATGGGTTCAGTTCAGTTTAGTTTTGCACCAGGGACAGGGATGGGGACTTTGCAGAAAACCCCACTGAACTGAACTCTGAGGTTTTGGATCTGGCAGTTGAGGGACAGATCTACCCCAGTGCATCCAGCAGAGCGATACCTTTTCCACCTGAGGGATCACGGTGTGCTTGGTCTGGGCCACATGCTGTGGTGATGGGTGATGATTTCTTCCTTCCTGCCCCCAGCTCTAGGGTGGCTCCAGCCAGCCTGTGAATTTCTGTGCCCCTGGGGCCTGTGGGAAGATGAAGAGAAATGTATTTCTCTCTTTAAATCGCAGCCATCTACAGAAAGGGACTGTGCAATTGTTTGTGCCATGCCGAGTACAAAAAGGGCCCAGAGCTGAGGGCTGGTGCTGGGGGCTGCTGCCACCACAGGAACAACAACCGGTGGCAGCAAACAATAGCCTTTGTCTGCTAACAACAGCTTTGCGGTGGGGGTAAGCAGCTCGGCTGTTCGTCTCACTTTCATTTTAGGAACGCAGAGCAAAAGAGATCCTTTTAAAGGGAGTGGGGAGGACAAAATAACTTGGGAAATAAAGACATTCAAAATTCTCAGTGTTGCTCCCTCATTCTACTTTTTAATGGTGTGTGTAAACCGGTGGGAAAACCTGATTCCCACCAGAGCCCTCAGTTTATTGCTTTCAGGCTGCTCTGTCCTCCACCTCCCAAAAAGTAGGTGCCTTTTCTAGCCTGGAGCATGCCCATGAACCAATTTATAGCTTGGCTCAAGGTGAATTCTTCAAGTAACTTTGCCAGTGCAGCAGGCTCTCAGGCCACCAGCTCTGGATGTGTTAGAACGTTCGTGCAAGGTGATGGAAGCTTTGCTAAAAATCCTCTTTAAAATCTATTTGCAGTCCCAAGTCTATGAGAAATCATGGCTCTGACCTCAGGGAAGCTGCATGACGGGTGAGATGGGAGGCAATAACTAATGGAGGAGAAAGGTGACATTTGCACTAATATCCTACCGGTGCTATTTCGGGCAATACCAGAGCCCGCTGGTAGCACAGCAACCTGATTTGCATAATAATCTGTGTGCTCCACACTTCCACCAGAATCATTTATTGCTTAATTGGATGTAGCAAAAATGGAGGTATCAGCATGTTGCATCGTTAGTCTTCCAGCCACTTACTCCCTGTGGTGCCAGTCACAGCCCCCACTGCCCTGTGAGGAGAAAAAGCCAGTGTAAAAAGGTTCCATGCAGGGGATTCAAGACAATTCAGAGTGGCTGGGGTTCAGCGGAAGGGGGTAAACAAGAGGGCAACCTGAACCTTTGCTCAAAACTCATCCCTGGTATCAGGTTTGATTCCTCCTCTCCCTTTTATATAGCTTGTGCTTGCACTTTGCCTCTTTTGCACCCCTTGTGGGGCTAACTAGATGGTCACTAGAAAATATAAAATAGTTTCTCTAACAAGCTTCTTGCCAACTCTTCCCACACTGTTTCCATGAGTACAGGGAGACAGACAGCTTTCCTCATAAACAGGCCTCCTAAAGCTAGAAGGCAGTTCAGATCCTGGTTGTGCCTGGTACTTTCTCTACAACCTTAAGAAATCCTTTAAGCCCACCTCTAACCCATGGAAGCTGCAATGTTTTACCATGTTCCTTCTAATAAAGAGCCATGAAATCTACAAATGGAAGTTGCTGGGGATGTATAACTTTGAGGTCAGTCCAGCCCTAGATTGCGGGAAAGCTTGCGGTCTGTTTCTCCAAACGGAAAGTAATCCATGCTATTGTTTTTTTTGGATTCATCTTTCTTTTTAAAACACAAAACTTCATGTGAATTTGAACCTAATCCTCAAAAACCCCTATGTTTGCACAGCTGAGTAGAGACCCCACGGAAGATTACCGGCATTTTTCAGGCGGACAACAAGCACTGAGCAGGGACTTGTCTCATCTGTGAAAAACACCTGCTCCTTTGAGGTTCCCCTGCCTGCTGTGAGAAGAGGGGTAGGCAGCAACTCCAACTAGAAAAGCACAACTCAGGAAAGTTCTTTTCTGCTCTTGTAGCTGATTTTCACATGTGTTGTATTTTACAAAGGATATGAGTTTGATGTTTTTGTATTCCTGATATAAGTGAAATTTTTATGTGTTATTTTTATTGGACTCAGCGGATCCCCAGTTTTCAGCCGGGTCCTGTTGCATTAGTCACAGTACAAGACAGGGCTCAAGAGCTTATTGTGACCACAAGAGGAATGAATGAAGGATACCACTTTGATTTCAGCATGGGTTTTAATGACCTGCTAAAGAGCACAGTTAAGATTTGTAGCTGGGAAAGCCTTACACATGAGGCTTAGCCCAAGTAAAAGGGGAGGTAGTCTGATGCAGTCCAGGAACTTACTTCCACATTATTTTCAGAACGTGCCATGTCAAAGAAAAGCAGCAACTTCGGGCAGTGCCTGACAAGCAGCTCTGGGGCAAAGGCGGGCTGAAAGAGCCAGGTCAGAGCTCTTAAATTACTAAAACCATCTCTTGCTGCTGTAACTTCAGAAACCATCCTGCTCTCATGAGCTTGGGCCCTTTGCATGCTCACTGCCCCATGTGCTTCGGGGTTTAGGGGGCTCTGAGCGCTGTGCTGTTGGGACAGCGGGGTTTGCCCACAAGTACTGTGAGAAATAAAGAAGTGGGATAGCTCTGGTTTTGAGCTAAGAGAGGTGGGAACGCTCCCTAATGCCCACAAAAAAGGATAAAAAGTTTCAGCTGCTCTTTTCAGTGATAAGCACGTGCTGTTTCCTTCAGCAGGAAATGCCTGCAAAGTGCTTGGGAGGGCAGGTGACAGTCGTGGCCGCCAAACAGGACCAGGGGTTTAGGAAACCTGCTTGGATGGTACCTTTTTTCCCTTCGTATGGTTTCTTGCTTTTATTTTGGGGGATTCAGAGAGTTTAGTCACTGTCTGTTACCGCTGTGATCTGTGATCAGCTGGTGCACCTCCAGTCTCCTGGGAAAGGATTTCTAATGAGGATGGAGGCCCCGGGGCTACGATGTGAAACAGAGACTGCTGTAGCACAGCAGAGTAGATAAGATCAATAGGAAATGCAGTTTTGCAACATGCTGGAAATATGACAAATTCCACACACACCCTGGGGAAAAGATTTTTAAATCTTTTAAAGGAGTGGCAGAAAGACTACATCTCATATAATATATATATATTTATATATGTAGGTATGTGCACAGGAGTAAGAAGGAATCTGCCACCTCACCTCTAAAATATTTGCTGAGGATTGTGGAAATCTTTACTGGGTTGGTCCAACTAAATCAACTTTGTTTTACTGCAGAAGACCTACTGGTACTGGCCCACACCGAAAGAAGCCATGATAAGGAGTGGGAAATATTTCACAGCAGAGCACTGCTGCAGAACCCACCACAGCCAGCGTGGCAGCTCACTGCAGGGCTGCATCCCAACTCACTCCCTGGGCAAGCTGCAGCTGCTGCGGCTCCCAGTGGCTGCTGGATCAGCCAGAGAAGAGCGTTTGGGTTTTCCCTGTCACTTTTAGTTCTCCAGCATATTATAGAGCACTTGGCAAACCAGAAGTTGTAAGATGAAATAGCAAAATATGAACAAGAAGTGAGGTGCAAGTGTTTAGCAGCCAGGATAAATGATTGCTGAAAGCATTCACTGAAAGATGGTGTAAAGCTGCCACCCATAAAATTCAAGAGTAGACCTTCTAAATCTCTCTAAAATTCAGCCACACATTACTCAAGCTGGTGGAGTAAAAACTGAAGTGAAATTCCTGTTTTACAGAAAGGGACTGACTATGTCATTGTGATAGTCTCTCCTGGGCTAAGGCTATAATGTAACAGAAACACCACAAGGAGTAATTCAAGTGTTCATCTTATCACCTGGTCTATCAGCATCTGCTTTCTGGCTGCCTGCTGTGTTAAACATGCAAGAAACACCATGATCTACTTGAAATGCATTTAAAGCCGTGTTCATGCGTTTTGTCACCTCCTGCAATGAATTCATTCCTGGTAGGGAATGCTGCAATCTGCCTGAATGCTGAGTGCAAGAAATAACTGTTACCCATAAATGCCTCGTTAGAAAAGGTGCCCTCTTCTCCCCTCAGTCCCATAGGAGGAGGGCCTGAGGTTCTGTAAACTCCCACCTGACTGCAGTTCCAGCCCTCTGCCACACGCACAATGTTATTCATTTGGAGATATTCTTCTGGAAAACTTGTTCCAGGGAAAGGCACTGTCATTGACTCTGACTCATGGAGATCAGAACATGCTCCTACAGAAGTGCTGGTTTTGGTGTGAGAGGGGTGGAGCAAATGATTTTGCATCTTTCCCTGATGTGAGCTGCAGATAGCCTGGTACATCCCAAGGCAGGTGACCACCCTTCCACTCCCACACGGGGTGGGTACCTCCCAGTCACTGCATTGCTGGGTGGATAGTCCATACTCCCCTCACTCTAGCTGAGGTCAGAGGGTTTGCCTGGACACCCTGTGGGAAGGATATGAACTGTACATCACAGTCACCTTTGGCTGCAAGGAAATGCTGGAGCAGCTCAGCTCTGTCAGGAGCCCAACCCCCTCCTGTGTTTGGTTTGGGGTTGGAGAGGTTGGTTCTGTCATTAACAGCAGCTGACGTAATTGTAATGATTATGTTATTACTAGCAAAGGAACTAATGACTTGTCCTGTAACGCACATAACCAGCTCCAGCACAGGGAGAAGTGCTGCCAGCTTGCCTGGCACGGCTCTCCGCTCCCGGAACCGAAACCAGCATTCCCGGCAATGCTGGGCTCCTCTTCGGCTCCCGGCCAGCCATCCGAGCAGGGCGCTCACGCTTGGCAAGCACTCTACACACGTCTGTCACATTTCCTAGTAGGAGCTGCAGGGATGTGTCCTGCAGCCCTGCAAGTCGAATACTAACTTCATAGACAGTGCGTATTTGTAGCTAAAAATACCACTGAGCAATTTGCCTGAGAAAGGAGCCTGTTCTCCCTGGCTGGCAGCCAGGTGGCTTTGCCTCGATCGCCACAGCTCAAGCTGTTGTGTGCAGTCCTTATGCAAAACCATTTCAAATATCATAGCATGATAACATTGCCAGCAGACTGTAAACTCCTGACGAATGGAAGCTCTGGATGTTAAATCCTGGCACAGCGAAGAAAGACCAAAGCACATTCCTTCATTGACATGATGAAAGTGTGACCACCAGCCCAGCTTTACACATTTATGCTGTTAAGCAGGTTCTCATACTGCAACCTCTGTTCTTTGAAAACATCTGTGGTTGAGGGAATAGCAAGTGAAATCTCCATTCATTCATCAGATTACTGTATGGTCATAATTTGTCTCCTATACAGGTAATAATTACAAGACATGGCACTTTGGCAGAACTTTTTATTCTGGAATTTCAAAGCACCTCAATCAAGCTTCCTAACACAGCTGAGAAGCAGGACCAGGAATACACCCTCTCAGTTAATCATTAATGAGTTTGGAGCACACCATATATAGAGGTTAAAAATAACATTTTGTGAATATAATACATGATCTTGATAATAGGGGTAGAAACACTCTTATTCACTGCTGGGCACAGACTCACTGTGTGAGGCTGCCTCCTACAACCCCACTGTTTCCCACATCTCCAAAGCAATGGGACCGAAGTTGCATAAGCACCTAAGAAGAGTTAGGGAAAACTTGCTACTTTATAGCCTTTCAGGCACAGAGAGAAAGAGAGTTCTTTTTTCCCTGTTTTTTTTTAATCTGCTTCTTACCTGCAAGCCACCCCCAGTGAGTCCCACTGACTGTTGCTCCCCTGTTCTTCCATGCCTGCTTGGCCCGGCAGGAGTGAGCAGTGCTGGAGCAAGACAGAGCAGCCCTAGAAAGCTGGATGGCCCAAGATCCTTTGAGACTTTCTGACTCCCAGAAGATTTCAGCTAATGTGTGAAGGCAAAGAAGACAGGACAGATTGTACTGCCAGTGCAGTGCTGCCAGCTCTCATCATGAGTTGTAGCCCATTTTCCTCCAAGCTCTGTTTCCCCAGGGAATGGGTTATCCAAGTCTCTCCTCACTCGTAGAAACAGCAGCCCAGATCTAACTCAGCCTGAAAAATAAGAAGCACGGAAATCACATATTCCTGATACCTCCAGGACCAGAAAGGCAATTGAAAGGACACCTTGCTGTATGATTTTTCAAGCTGGTCTTGTGATGATTTAGGAGTGTGACTCACATTTTTTTAAATACATGACACTGGCAATCCAGCTTTCGTTACCTAGATGAAGGCAGATTTAATGTACAAACTGATTCACAGATGCACTGAAACTATTTTTCTTTACCCTGACCTCAGTCCCTATGCAGATATAAATCCCCAGCTGTGAATCTATGGTACTTAATGTTCTTCCATATTTGAGCGGGAGCTTATCTCCTTCTGCAAGAGCAGCAGCATCCAGGATGTTGTGGTTTGCATTTGTCTCAAGAAGAATTACCAGTACGGGAAGCAGTGAGCTGAGGGACTGGGTAAGTGTACTCTTGGTGGAGTGAGTTAATGTTTGATGGGCAGGTGATGGAGTAGGCTAATATTTGAACCTCTGGAGATTTAACTTCAAACACCCGCTGGGATTTGAGTCTGCTCTGATCTGTTATGGCTGTTTGCCATGTCAAAGGATTTCTACAGAACCAAGCAGACTCCAGTCAGGCTGTCAGTCTCACTAGCCATCCCTGTCTGGCTTGTAGAGGGCAGTGTGTACCTGGCGACTTCACAGTCCTGTCCCAAACCCCAGCAGATTGCCCCAGGGCTGCTGTGACAGAAAATGTGCAAGTGAATTGACTCCAACATGTGAGAAAGGGGAGATCCAGCAATGCTGGGAATGAGTTGGGGGGCCTGGAGGTTCTGCTTCAGTGCCCTATTTCTAAAGTATCGGGTTTCTCTGGTTGGAGACGGTAGTTTGAAATATCACTTCAGATGCATCCTCCAAGGAAGGAATTAGCAGAGCTGCTGGGGAAGTCTAGGCCATGCAAAGTGCTAGGCAGTGCTGCTTAGAGCAGAAAGGACTTTGGGATGGCAGTACTCTATTCGTTTTTTTCATTATTTGTTCTTTGAGAAAAAAGGGACGTTTTTATACAAAGATTTATGGGTGTACAATGTTTCTCCCTGAATTTGCATTTGTTTGATCTATATTTCTTGGCTTCAGCACAAAGCCAGTCTAGTTTATTCCACTCTCTGCACTCCATCTATCTAGCTTTGATGAGCTTCAGTCAGAATTAGCAACCAAAGCTCCAGCTCACAGATATCTGTTTTCTTAGCCCAAATGATCATAAAAACAGGGACATGCCTTCTGGGCTTTAGCCTTTTCTGGCCAATCTGTACTAGCAGAGCATGCCAGCTCACCAGCTCCTTACTCCTTGTACGGAGAGAGCCCCAGGATGTGCAGCGGATTACTGGAGGGACCTCTTGTGCAGATCTGAGCAGGGAACACTGATGGAAAAGAGTCCTTAAAAAAAGCTGGAATGGGGGGCAGTTTGTGCTGGGGTGAAAAGGATGGGTTTGGGGTTTTGCTGTTTTTACGGTGATGCTGCACTTAAATGTGGCTTACTGAGAGGGCAGCATATGACCCATGTGTACCTTGTCACATCCAATAGATTTCATGTGAAAAGCTGAAAGCTCTCAATAGCAGCTGGGCCCCAGGGACCATCACAAGGCTGAGCTGCATGAATTAAACGACCAAGAGCAAAGCTCACAACTCCTCTGACAGAGGCAGAACTCTGCCAAGAGTGTGGGGCTGCCACAACCCTGCCCTCCTCTTTCAGCACCCATGGAACCAGACCTTCCCCATATAACTCTCAGTGCTCCAGCAACTCCAGAGGAACTACAATAGTTTAAACCAACACCGTGTCTGGCCCTTTGTCTTAAATCTCCCACCCAAACTTGATTTTACAGACGGTCCGGGGTCGTGACAGAGTCCTCATCTATCACAGTCAGGTTACTTCCCTCCTATCCTAAATCAAACAAGCCAAACCGAGGGCAGCTCCTTTGTGGAAGGCTTTCTCGGCTGGTTTTCCCCTTTTCCCTCCCTAATTGTTCGTTAATGTACATAAATGATTTAACCAAATAGAGGCTAGAGTTTCCCGTAGGAAGGGAAGTTTGTTGGAGGAGGGGACAATCCACAGATGGATTTACCTGTATCAGATTCTGGGTAAATATTTATTCTCCTTTCCCTTTTGTGCACCCTTCTCAACCACAGGAACAATGACAGATCCTCGCCGGCCACAGGGCAGCAGGGAAATATTATTACTCCCATTTTACAAGTACACAAGTAGGGCAAAGGTGACTTAATCTCAATCTCGGGAAAGTCAGTGGTGCTTTTACCACTGGTTCTGGGGGACTTTGAACAAGAGCAGCTGGAGTGAGCAGCTGGAGTAAACACCTCGCGCCAGCCCGGCGGTGGGCAGGAGCCGAGCTCCAGGGCTGCATCACCAGGCACCCCAGGGAGTGCCACCATCCTCCCTCAGAGGCTCGACCACCAGTGACCTGAGTCATGGTTCCTCTCTGGAGACTGACTTCAGCCCCTCTGACTTACCTTGTGGAAGTGCTGGGAAGTTTCATTAATTCCCATTTGTAAAGCGGATTTAGAGCTCTGCCTTCCATGAATTCTTTGTAGAAAGAGCTGTGGCGTTTAGCACTCCTGTGCCTTATTTTTTTCTGGCCTTTTTTCTGGGTATTTTTGAAAAAAGGGAAAAATCAATGACAGACTTCACCCACCCTTTTTTCCTGGAATAATAATAGTCATAATGCATTACGTTAGGTTAGTCAGTAGTTTTCACTAATCCACAAGGCATGCACTGTTGACCTCTGAGGTAATTTTGGATCATGCTCAAGCCAAATAAAGGCAGATTTGTGGTTGCAGGTGAGAGATCCTCTGAAAAATCATAAATGTAACCACAAACCTCTGGTTTGATCTGAACTCAGCCTGGCCTTCATCGGTTTTTCTGGCGCTAGTCCAGAAGTAAGACAGATTAATGATTTAAAGGCATTACACTGTGATATGATGTAACTCAGCACAGGATGGTGGCTTTGGGAAGATAGTTTGCAGTAAGTACCCAAGGCAGCAAACCATGGACCACCCCTCCTGGATGGCACCTTGCTCCTTGGAGGATTTTACTGTCTTGACTGGAATAATTCATGGCATGAATGTGTCCAGTGATTACAGGGGCAAAGGAATGTACCTTTCTACAGGGCAGAAAATGCCCGTGTGAAATGTTACACCTCGTCTTCTGCCTGCTGAAGGGACAGAAGAATTGATTGTGTCTTTGGTGGATGATAAAGAAGTCAAGGGAGAGAGAGGTGAGCCTGTGAGGGTGGTAGCAATGCCCATGCCCATGCCATGACACGGAATGCTGCAGACCCAGAGAGCTGCTTGAAGCTCAGGCATCAGTGACTCTCTGGCCTGGGCTCTGTGCAGTGTCTTCTGTCATCTCCCCAGCCACTGCTTTTTGGGCTCACTAGATGTATATACCAGGGGTCCACTTATCCACACTGTAATCCCTTCTCTGAGTAAGGTCTGAACCCCTGTGTTAATCCTGAAACTACAGAGAAAATATTCCCCAGCCTGTTATGACTACAGGTCTGCCTGAGCTCTAATAAATCAGCGAGGCTCCAGTGGAGTAACACAAAGTTTGAGGGAGTGCTGGGTGGGTAAATGTATATAAAAAGCAGTCCCGATCTTCCTTTAGCAGCCATTAATTACGGCCAGTGATGGGAATAGGAAACAGCAGTAATTCTGGGATACTGTTGTTGCAACTCAGTCAGGGGCAGGCTGAAACCTGAAGACAGAGAGGATAGGCACTGTGTAGTGGACTGGGGAGACATATGAAGCTTAAAAACAACCTCCCCTTGAAATTAAGGGTTAATGCTTGTTTAAGCATTTGGTCTATGAAGTGACATCAGTATGGTGAGGAACAAGCCCCATCTTTGTACGGGAGAGACATGGAGAGAACACATCAGGGCACATCAGTAAATGGTGCCAGCCCCGAGGGGCAACAGATTGGCACCAGCCGAGCAGCACCCCACCTCCTCCACTTGAAGAGACACTTGTGTCTCTAAACAGCAGTCGGCAGGACTTTGTTACGGAAAGCAGGTTTCCTGGCACTGCAGCTGGGGCAAGTTATCCGGAGTGGGCCAGAGTGCTGAGCTGAGGGGGTGTTGGGTCAGGGAGCAGGCAGGCAGCAAGGACTCAGGCTGCTTTGCAGCTGATTGTTCGAAAAGCAAGCTTGGGAAATCTCGGGAAAGATCTTTTTCTATTTATTAAACAGCTTGCAAAGAAGCTTAGTCAGTGCTTCTATAGCAACTTGACACCAGCAGCACTGTGACTGTAATTATTAACAGGGAAGGACAGGTGAGCAGTGTGGTGGCTTTGAAAAGGCCTTGTACAAAACTGCCTTCCAATCTGTGGTCAAACCATAGACCCTGCTACATTTAAGCAACAGCTGCTGGTGTATTTCCTCCCTCAACAAATGATTTTCCTCTCGACATGGTCTAAGCCAAAGAACCTTCACTGCCCATTGGGAACAAATCAGGAGCACAGGTACAGCCTGTCCTGATGCCTGGGTGGCAGCTCCTTGCTGTGCCATGATGCCTTCTTGGCACACTGCCTTCCTCCACTGGGGTCACTGTGCTCCCGCCGGCACTGAAACAAAGCTGTGCAATGGCACAGGCAGACATCCAGCTCCAAAACTCTGGTGTTATCCTGTGATTGCTTTTCCTGACATTCATTCAGGCCAGCCTCAGAGGCTCATCTGGCCACTTTTGTACTGAAAAATTTGTTATCAATTCAAGACAACTGGGTACTTTTTCTGGCATGGAGGATTTGGCTCTCCCCAGCTGCTCACTAAATTTTCACACTGGTGCCATTTGGTGTGACTCTGCTATGGCTGGAGTGGTTCCACTGCCTCTGGACCACCTTCATGACCATTTCTGCATTTGCACACCATGGGACACCAGAGCTGAGTCAGTTGCTTGGGAGAATTTGGAGCCTGAAACCTACTGAGGCCTTCTAGATTTATGCTTAAAATATCTCTGGGCTAAGAAGGTGTTAGGCCCTCTCAGAAGTGCTCTCTCTCCCATCTGCTTTTTCACGTAAAAACTAGAGGTGCCAAAATCTGCTGAGAGGACTGTAGAGGAACGGCCAGGAAAGATGCTTGCACCTATCCCTCAGGCTCCAGCACAGACGATGTTTCACAGATGTGAAGTTGTGAGTACACTCATAAACATTTTAGGACACACCTGCCAGATAGTTCTGGAGTTTTCTAGTGAGAACAGACCTTCTGTAAATATCAAGGGGAAAAAAATCAGGAAGATCCTCATTTTATGGGTGGATCCAGCAAATTTTCTTTCTCTCTCTGAGATGAGCACAGACTGTCATCTCCACCCTCTCCAACAAACTCACTAACATTTATTTAGTTATGTAAAGCATGAATTATGAGACTATAAAAAGGTATGTTTCTGTCCCACACAGGCTCTACTGTTCTTTTTTTTTCAATGTCTCTTCCTATCACGCAAATAGGAGTTAAACCAGATGCACGTACAGACTTCCATGCTCTAATTTCCCCACTTTTAAGTGTCATTATGGCCCCCACACACCTTGTTCTGAGTTATGCTGGATTTGCCTTATTCTTTGTGGTAAGACTGTCAGCGTGAGTGGCTCAACACGGCCTCCCCCTGCCNGGAGAAAGAGCAGTGGGAGAGCTGCCAACAGGCCATGGGATGGCTCCCATCTCCTTGCAGTGCCAGAGACCCCATCCCAACAAGGCTCCCACATGCCCACTTCACATCTCCACCCTGTGTATGTCCCTCTCTAATGGTTGTACCCTGGTGCCTCACTTCCCTGGAGCTGTACACTGAACTGTGTATTTGGGTCCAGTGACCTAGGGCTACAAGCAGGCAGAGGTCTGCCTCTAGCAACTCATCCCCTGGCATAGCTCTTCTTGTCATAATGTGATGGAGAGAGGGCTCCTTCCCCCTGAGTAATCCCTGACAGCTCAGTCCACCTGTGTTTTTAATCACAGCGGAGTGGTGGCTGGAGGGAATAAGACTCCTTAATCTTCTCGGGTTTTGGTTTGCTCATCCGTGAAACAGGGACAGTCCCTGCCAGGAGCATCCTCCTGGAGTCCTTCCCCTGGGCCAGCTTGCCGTGTGCTGAAGGCCAGCATAGGGCTCAGGGTCGGGGGCAGCCCATCTGTGGGGATTTAAATGTCACTGGGGCCTTCTGCCGACTAAATGCCTTTCATTATAACATCAGCAAAAAAAGCCCAGAGATGCTTTAACCACAGCTGAAGTGGCTTACAACCTGATGGGCAGAGAAATGGAAAAATAGAACGTATAATGGGAAAATGCAAGGTTTGCTGCAGTAGGGCAGTGCTAGCACTGTAATTAAAAAGTAGCTCAGTATAGCTACATCAGTTATGGGAGTAAATGAAAAACATTTTATCTCCCTTACCTATGTGTTAGTGTAGCTTCACAGGAAGCTATGTGGTGCTGCTGATACGATTTTTCTCCATCAAGGAACAGGTTTGGACTATACTAGAAAGACAATCTGGATTTTATTTGCTAGAATGGAGCTGTATATTCACTGGGATAGACCAGCAAGTCCTTTTCACCACATACAAGCCCTGTAAATAGCCTTAACATATATCCTCTCCCTTCTCACATGCAAGGCCATGCTGCAAGGAGGAGGATGAGGAAAAAAGGGGTTGTGAACTGTTTCCAGCACTGAGCATCCAGTTTGAGGTTAAAGACTTTCCCTTCTACAGCAGAGGGTTAGTTCGGTCACCCTTTTACTGTGTCCTGGCTAGTACTTAATGCTCTGTTCTCCAAGTGGTGCCCTTCAGGGAGGCTTAGAGATCATCCAGCCTTGACTGTCAGCCTGACCTGCTGCAGTCCTGCCAGCTGTGCCAATCCAGGCTATAGCTCCCTTCCCAGGGGGGCTTGGAGTGAGTGACCAGTTGCTCCCCACCTCGTTCTGGGGCAGAGGAGCCAACCCAGGAGCTGCTGCCCCAATGCCCTGGGCTAAGAGGGGCAGAGTGCTTTAGGGAAACTCATGCGTCTTGCTGGAGGTGCCGAGAAGTGGGTCTGCACTCCTCTGGTCAGCATCTCCCTGCGCCATCTCCCACCAGTCCACCCGGTCTCAGGAGGAGGCTGAAGCCCTTTCAGCCCTTGTTTCCTTTCTCCACCCACGGGTGACCTCAGTGTGAGCCGGGTGCTGTGGGCGTGCGCGGCTCCCACCGCTCACCCTCGCTCAGAGGCAGGCACGCAGCCCCCACAGTGGCCCTGCTCTGACAAGGAAGCAGCGTCTAGACACAGATTAGGCAAACAGCTAAAGCACAAGACCAGACACTGAAAAAATCAGAGAAGAAAAAAGAGCTCCCCAGCTCTGTCCACCACTGATTCCTGTGAGATTTGGGGCAAGGAAAGGGAACTTCTTTAGGTCTTTGTCTTCCTCACCTGTCTAGTATGGGATAATATTTCCTTTTCTGGCAAGGTTATGGTCAGAGTTAATTAGCATTTGAAAAGTGCTTTGAAATGGAAGATGCATTTGGAAAACTGAAGTATTATTACTGCAATTGAGTGAGTGGTTCTCAGGGTAGGGAAACGTTTCACTTCTTTTTCCCTGTGGGTGGAATAGCCTGGACAATACTGGGATTTCTTCAGATTTATTAATTATCCAAGCATCTAGTACATATCAGGTATCTAAAACAGAACTCGGTTTGGATATTTATTCCATTAAATATTGGGTGGCAGATCCGTGAAATCCAAGCTACGTTGTTCAGACAAAGAAATCACATGACACTGGGACTCTTCCCCTACTGGCACCAGCTCTCCTGGCACAACTGCTCAAGGAGGGGCATTTAAAATCTGTTTTCCATGACTCCTCATGCAGGATTTTGAAATGTACTCCAGGTTTGCCAGTAAACAAGCTCTTGCAAGAGTCTCCAGTAAGAACAGTGCAGGTCCTGAAACAAGTACATGTGAAAAAAAAAAAATGAAATTAATGAGCTTTGTTTGCTCAGGCCGTGATTCTGATTCTGCAGGATACTTTAAAGTATTCATCTGTAGTCTCGTGATTAATCCTAGGGAAGTGAGTGGAACTGTTTCTGGGCAGAATCAGTCAGATGCTTTAATACCCTGATGAATAGAGCTTCCAATTATTATTTCATCAACTCACGTGCTCTTGTCCTGTATTTTTAAGACTTCCTGTCCCCTGTGCTCTAACATGAATTGAGTCTAGGTTGGAAAAACAGCACCGCTGTTACCCATGAAGCACATACTAGTCTATAAAGAATGTGTCACCATTCTAAGAAACCTCCAGTAACTTAAAAAAAAAAAGAAAAAAAAAAAGAAAAAAATAAAAAAAAGGTTAAGGGGCACATTTTCAAAGCCTTGGTGTGCTGAGTTGTGGGGTTGGCAGTTCTTAGTTTCATGTCTCTCATTAACATCTGCTGAAATTACCCTATGTCCACCTATGCAGCCGTGGCATCACATTGTGAAAATCCACTCCAAAAGAGAGTGGATTCTGCTTTCTTTCAGAAGTAGAGTTAAGTTCCTGTGTAGACAGGGGCTGGGATTGATACAAAGCTCGCTTGTCCTGAGCCCAGCTTGTTTTGATTCTGTGGAGTTGAGTGGTACTACCCCAAGTGACTCCTGCATGTACACAAGGGAAACTGTGTGTGTTTTATGTGAATAAGGATGGGATGCCAGTATCTAGCAGATCTTGCTGGGAGAGAAGAATCCAGGTTGAATCAATCTACTACTCCAGACCCAGGAGTTTCTTTTCTTTGACTGAAAATCAGTCATCAGGCAGTCTTCATGGGATCAAAAAGCTCCACCTTATTTAAGAGAGGCATTGAACATGGGATCATCAGGATATACTTAGACTGGTTACCTGGCTGGGTTGCCTCCCTGGCTGGGTGTGTGTCTTTTTTGAGGCTTGGGGCAAGGTCCCCACCATAACCAACATGGGTGAAGCCCCACGCTTTGCAGCCACAAGCCCTCAGCCCCAGTCTGCACAAACTGCTCTTGTGCAGAGCCGCAAAGCAAAAAGGCCAGCAGGAGGATTTGGGCAGGGCTCTGGACAGGTTGGTGTGGTGATCTGCAGGGTCACTACCCCAGATTTCCATCCCTGAGATGATTGCCAAGGGGCCTTCAAAGGCAAGCCCAGAGGTATGGCTGCACACCCAAGGGAAGGTGAAAGCCATCGGCACTGTGCCATACTCACGGGTTATATCGTGGCACAGGTGATGGGAGGCTCCTTAGCTGGCTGAGCTACTTGCCCTAGCAGCAAGTAGTTGCCCACAGGCATTCACCACAGAACAACGCACAACATGGCAAATACAGCTTGGGACGCTCATGTTCTCAGACCCTAAGCTTTTGTCTATCTTCATTTCCTTTCCCCACTAATTCTCCTCTGAAGGATTTCCAGGGAGTTAGCACAGCTGTCTGCTGAACTGTATCTAGACTGGTGGTAGGAGAGACACTCTTGGTCCTGTATGAGTAGGAACAAATGCCATCACCTGTCTGCGACCGAGTAATGAGGTCTACAGGGCAAAAATCAATGTTACCTGCTGTAAACTGTAGCTTGGAAGGTGCCCAGGCTGGCAGTGGCCAGCTCCTGTGTTGGCCCTGCCATGGGAAGGCATCTGCACCATCCCAAAACTGCTTGGAGCAGCTAGCACAGCACAGGGACACCACAAGGTTCCCACCTCAAATATCATCAACGAAACCCCTCTGTTTTATTTTTCTTTCTGTTGTGTGTTGTTGGACCTGAGCCCCTCTGAAATGTCCTCTCTGCCTAACCACACTTCAGTGCTGAGCTGGATGGAAAGTGATGTGAACACCAAAGCAATATGAATGGCTGTGCCTGAGGCAGCTCCATTCCAGCTTAACCCAGCCTCTCATCTTAGGGACACATGCCTCCCACTTCATCCTCAAAGGCAAAGATAGGCAGTGCTGGTGTAAACCCATTGCTCCTCCATTCCTCTGACTCATGGTTTGGGCTGTGCGTGCCGGGGTGTGTTTTCTTCCCTCTCCTTACAAAGCTTGCTCCCACTAGCAGTGACAGGAGTGCAAGTCTGTGCAGCCCATGGAAGGCCCAGCTGCTCACTGTTAATGTTTAATGACAGCACTGCAAGCTGGAGATATTCTCAGACTCTATTTCAGCTGGTCAGGCTTCATACAAACTGTTTTCAGCAAACACTGTAAATCTACAGAACAAGTTACTGAGGAACACGGGTCCAGATTTAGGGAAGACTTACAGAAAACCTGGTGTGATTCAGGGCTTCCAAAGGCTTTTCTGCATCAAGACTTACTATTTTTCACATATGCAAAACTCACTGTCTCTTGCTGTGGAGGCTGTGCAGTAACAAATGTGCATGCAAAGTCCACACCAAAGGGTCAGCGCCGAATGGGACACAGACGCCTTCCCCATCGCTCCCAGAGAGGTTGCTACTCTGTCAGCACAGTCCTGCACAAAAAAGTAGTGTCAGGCGGTTTCCTAGAGTAAATTAATGCAGCTTCATTTTGTTAGGCCAACTGATATCAGCAGAGAATTCACACAGCTAATTTTTAACCTTCTCCAATTTCTCTTTGGCTCATGAAACCATTTCCTGCTCCGGTCCCTCTGACAGTCCCCTGGTTCTCCTCCAATCATCTATCCAGTGGAGAGACAAAGTTAGACATGAAGTACAGGAAGGTCAAAGCTTAAGATCATGCAAATAGGATCCAATGATCCTAAATGCTACTACTTATATGCCCAGCCAGGAGAAACAGTGGGTCAGAATGGCTCAGCCAGAAATTTGGACCCTTAGACCAAACTCTACTTTCATTCTCAACATGAATCTAGAGATGTTACAGCTCATGAAGAACATGATGCCTCCACTCTCTACTTCCACCTTGAGCAAGGACTGATCCGAGATGCACACATTTTCTATGTATATTATTGGCAACTCGCATCCAAGAAAGACAATTGTAATTGAGAGCCACTGCATGGAAATTTTGAAGTACATTGGCAAGTACATATACAAATATTTGGCTATAATTGCCTCGCTGTTCAATGAGGACCTTGAAAGATTTTGAAAAGGTCATTGCTTTGACTTCACAAAGAAGGTGAGCTTGTAGGAAATTCTATGTGCACACGTTGGTGGGTTTGCTACAGGGAATAACTGGGTTTGCCAGCTGTGGATGTGTGTATTGTGAAGACGCCAGGCCAGTGCCTTCCAGTTGCAAGGACAAAATGGAAAAAAGGCTGTCTGAGCTGAAAAGACAAGTTTGAATCCTTTCCTCCTTTCTACCTTCCCTCCTCAAAATCCTGAAGTCTATTAAATGTCTGCCGAGATCTATTTCCTCACCAGCTGGGGATGGGGCTGAACAGTGACAATCTGAATATGGAGGATATCAGGGCGGTGACAAACCCCACCCTGGCAAGCTGCAGTCTGCAACTGCAAGTGCTCTTGGCCCCATGTTGCTCAGAGAGCCAGACCCTTTGCTGTGCTCCTCATCATCACTAAGAGGGACAGGGTGGTCCTCCCCACATCCCCTGCTAAGCTACTTCCAGTGATGGGAGAAGATAGTTCCTCTCTTTTCCCATCACTGGAAGCAGCATGTGTAGAGCTGCACATGTCCAAAACCCCACTGCACTCTTACGGAGTTGAGCTGTGATTGGAGATTGCTTGTCCTGTTTGCTCTGGCACATGCTGGGAGCATGCAAGGTGGCCTCATCCCTGTTTTCTATGGGGAGCAGGCAGCAAGCTGCAGAGGTGGATTTCTGTCTGCCTGGAGACCAACACTTCAAAAGCCTGAGATTCTTTGGACAGAGCTCATAGGATCAAATCTGTACCCAGTGACGATTTTAGGTCACAGCTAGGCAGAGATAGAAATCATGGTGGAGAAGGCAGAAACTGGCTGGCGTTGGGCAGTGGGAGGCTGGCACTGTGGGACAGCTCCCGTGGATGACAGTCTTAAGAGTTACTTTTGGCCCCAAATGAAGGTGTTGGTCTCTGCCAGATACAGAATATGTGCCCAAAACGTGCTGCTACTCCTAGTCTTCTTTTTTTTCCCCTCAATCCTGTCTGAAAGCATCCCTTTAGCAGGAATGAGACACTGTTAAACTAAGAGTGCTGTCAGAGGCCACTGTGAGTAACCATAGTAATCTGTAAGGCAATATGCAGCTCTGATGTGCAAATGGGATTTAGGGAAGCCTCGCTAACGGGATAACACAGACAGCGCCTAAGCTGAGTTTCAAACTGAACATAATGTTTCATTTGACAAATGTCTGAGTTTGAAATTTTTTAAGCCTTCAGGGCTTTAAGAAGCGAATGTCAGTCTCCTGCAGAATAAATCCTGAATATTTTGGGCTTTCATTTAGGAAGAGGAAAAAGCTCTAAGTAGAGAAGAAGCCAAAAAGAAGATCTGATTTCATTGCTTTCATCATATACCACTACCTATCATTTATTTTCTCTCAGAAGCCAGGGGCATATCTTCTCTAAATATTTACCTGCTTTCTTTCTAAGAGCATGTCTGCATGTCACCACGCTGATTTGTAGTAGTAGGAATACCAGCCTTACTTTTGATCTAATACATTGAACACATCCAGACTTTAATAGTAGGCTAACAAAACCAAGGTCTAATAGTTACAGTGTGAGGTCAGGATAGCCTGCAACATCTACTGGGAATATTTTCCAGCCACTGCTCTGCACCAGGATAGACACACTACTGCCACACCACGCTGCACCATGCGTCTTGCAGTGAAACTGGGGACAAGCAGGCTTGGAAGTGGGCATGGAATTTTGACTACAGGAAATCCTTCAGCCTTATGGCTCATTAATGTCTTTCTGAATTGGAACCACATCTGATGGGTCTCTCTCTCTCTTGCCTCCATGTTCACCTACCAGTCAACTCAGACAAGCGAAGGCTGTGCTGTCTCTGTCCCCTGGAGGCTTTCAAGCCCCAGCTGGATCAAGCCCTGAGCAACTTGGCCTGACCCCAAAGCTGGCCTGGCTTTGAGCAGGGCTTGATCTAAAGAGTCCACAGGTGACCCTTCCAACCAGAATTATTCTGTGATCCCATGATCCTAGCCCAGAGATGCCCTTCTTAACTTCTTGAAAGGCTCTGTTCAGCTCCGTAGCAACAACAACTGCTAGGCTTTGTACTCCGAGCATTTTCTACCTCAGTATCAGAAACTAAAGGAGTGACTGTGTCAGAGACATTTTTTCTTCCCCTCACATTCCCAGTCAGGGAGTACTGATCTTTCCATCCTAGAATGGAAACTGAGGCACACTCAGGTGTCATGAGATGGCTCTCATTAAGGAAGCAAAAAGCAGTCAAAGTTAATGGATCATTTCAAGGCTCAGGATGATTCAGTCTAGTCTGATCAGTACTGTGGGTGGCCCTTGCCATGTCTTAATTGAAATTGAACAAGGATTCGTGTTCAAAAGGACACTTTCAGATTGTGACCACAAATCCTGGTGCTCACCCCATTTGTCTTCATAATCACTCATCACCTCAGCAAACGTACTGCTGCCCTAGGCAAGCAAAGTTTTAAAACATTTCTTTCAATTTTTTGACCCTTTTCTGTTCCTCAAGTAGTATCTATCTTGCAGTGCATGATGCTCAAATAGGTTTTCTGAGAGCCTCAGAGTTTCAGTATACGTGGCACCACCTGCCAACGAAGTAGAGGATGAGGGCTTGGAAGCTATAGCTTTCTTCCCGGTGTTGCCATTGCCTTGCTTTGTGTGAGCTCACTTGCAACAGTCCTTACAAAAGGTGGAAACAAGTAGCAACCCCGAAACGATATGAGGATGTGATTATCTCATGCCTTTAGTTGGAAAACGCAAGAGAAAAGCAAAGCACTCTTTATTATAACGGCCCACTCTCCTTATCTCCTCTTCCCTTGAGAGGACAAGTCCAGGACTGCTAAACTTCCTGCCTTTCCTCCATCCCCTGCAGCACTCTGGCTATGCTCTGTTGGACTTTTTCTACTTCAGCTGGCTCCTGTCTGTAGCAGCCAGAGCTGCACACCTACTCCAAAGGTATCTCCAAGCCAGGTTCTGCACCTTGCTAACCTTTACTTTTTTTCACTAGGTCCTCTTTCAGAAACTTTGGGAAATATTTAGCATTTAGCTGCCTAGGTGCTCTGGCCTTTCTGCCGTTGGGCACCCAGAGGGGGGTTGAGCACTGGAACAGGCTCTCCAAGGAAGTGGTCACAGCACCAGCCTGACAGAGTTCAAGAAACATTTGGGCAATACTCTTGGGCACAGGGTGGAATTCTTGGGGATGGTGCTGCGCAGGGCCGGGAACTGGACTCGATGCTCCTGCAGGTCTCTTTCAACTCAGCATGTTCTGTGATTCTGTGTGAAATACCCGGTCAAGCTCCAGAGCAGACGCCCCACAGACAGGCTGGGGCTGTGCTACAGCCAACACTCTCCGAAGTGCTTGTGCTGCCCTGCCCTTCGAGCTCAGCTACCAACACTTCACTTCTGAAGGGAAGATGGAACAAAGACTTCCACAACCATGTAGTTAACATAGAAGAAGCATTTCAGGAGCCATAGGAGCCATGTTTTCAGTTGTTTCCTTGGAATCTAAGAACCTGTTCATTTAGCTGTTTGTTAAATGGGGCTTGAGCTCTCTTGGGAAATTTGCCTGCGGTCTCTTCCCAGACTTTGCAGTAGAACTGTCTGAAATGTCTTTACATGTGAGTGACATCTACATGTGAGCCAGACACCCTGGGTTCAGTTGAAAGAGATAAACAGGCATTTACAGGAAACAATTCATCTTCTCCTGTGGTAGATACCTAAAATAGCCCACAGCAATCACAAAATGATTGCTTCCCTCCACAAACTATAAATTTATTCTGGAAAAGCAGCCCAGCCCTTGACTTGTGTTGGAGGATTCAGTTGCCTGGTGCTTCTTGAGCTGCTCCACCTTATTTTAGACATTCACACAGGCAGGCAAGTATATACATATATGTACAGGAGCCTGCAGCACACAAATGCCCTTCCAGCATGTCTCCCGAACACCAGTGAAAGGATTCACTGTCCTGTTACCAACACAATGAGGGTCACTATTTTTGGAGTACTGGATTAATTTCCCTCCATTGCACCCCCTCATTTACATCCTAAATGTTAATAGAAATGGCCCATGCTGGAATAGCTGAAACCCAAGAATGTGGCCCACAGCACTACACAACAAAGCAATGATTAATAAAATAATAATTAATTTTATTAAAAGGAAAAATTGGCTTTATTAGAAAGAAAATAAATCATCGGGGTTTCAACTGCCAGAGCAATGTGTAGGGGTATCATTCCTGTTCCTCACATAACCACCCCAACCAGGAAAGGTGTGCAAGATGTCACTTACAACTGTTACATCATCAGGAAAAAATCTCAATGGCTGATCATTGCCTGAGGGAGATGTCAGTCTTCCCAGCTTCTGTGCTAGGAGAAGCTCTTATAGGAATTAACTCTTTCCTAGGTGATGAACACCGCTAGATTTTACCAGTATTACTTTCACCTTGTTTGCCTAAAATGAATCATTGTTCTCTTACTTTCCAATTTTTTCTTTCACTCAAGTCATAAACAGTGTGGCTTTGCAGTGACAGCTGTCTATCACATCTGCTGTGTGACTGAGGACTTTTTTTCTTCCACCTCACTGTCATATTTCTGCTAGACACTAGTTGTTCACCACACATGCCATTCCTATAGAAGATGACAAATGTTACTTGCTAAACACACCCCAGGCGTCTTCCCTGTTGTGTGGAGAACAGCCCATTGTCCAACATGAAGAAATACTCCCTGCACATCAACAAAATGACCCATCTTGTGGTGATACCCAAGGCAGTATGACCACAAATAGCTTTTCCCTGAAATACATTCCGGGGAATGGAATGATAAAATGGGTTTTTACCAACTCAGAGATCACACACTGTACCTTGTTACTGCTGATGATAAGGGACCAGTGCTGCAGGGATTAATTTCCTCTGCAGCCCTATGCCTGGGGAGGGCAGACCCTTCCCAGTGACAAATTCCCCCCCTTGTCCAGAGGAGATGGAAGTGATAGTGCCTTTCCCCAAGTTTCCACGGACTCCGGGCAATCTCCAGTTCCATAAAAATGTTATTCCTGTGTCAAGAAAACAATGGGTATTTCCTTTTCCTCCTTGATGTTTTGTCATAGGGATGCTCTTCTCAGTCCTTGGCAGGTGGCATGCAAGCTGCTCTTCACACTGGATTGCTGTGGGTTGTACCTGGACACTGGAGTCCAAACAGTCCTGCTATTAAAACAGGCTCCATCCTGTAGAATGTTCACCCTTATGCCCCAGGCCAGGCTCACACTGAGCAGGAGGACGTGTCCTGTGTGACAGCAGTGCCTTTTATCTCCTCTCTCCCACCTGCATTTGTCCTTGGTTGTTTTGCATCCCTCTTGCTCTCTCAGCCAGATAGGACACAAATTTCTAAGTACCATCCTTCATTTTACTGCTTTTTTTCCTGATGCAGAACTTGCTGCTACATCTCTTGGTCTCTCCAGACTCTCCAACCTATTTCATGGGCAACATAGTCTACCTCCCCATTTACATACACTACTGAGTTTTTTTTTAAGTTATGTTAAACTGTGGTCTATATCCAGATATGCATCAGTTCCCAGTGACCCAGTTTAGCACTGTCATGGTTTTTGCTCTTGTTTACACTGAGAGGCCTAGAAAACTTGTGCTTACTTCCTCTAGAGGTCTTCCTCTCTTTTGTCCTCTTAATCACATCCCTTCTTGTACACAAGTTCTTGAAGTAACCTCCCCTAACCCCTTGATTTTTCCTTTTTGTGCATTCACATACTAATTCTCTTCTCAGCACTCTCATGCCTGCCTCGTCTCAAGTCCTCTCAAGTCCTATCTCCTTCCAATCTGTGCCGTGCTGCAGTCACTGAACAGAGTCTGGAGGGGCTGATTTCCCTTCCATGATCATGGGCCAGAGCTCACACTTCCCTTCCCTTCCCTTCCCTTCCCTTCCCTTCCCTTCCCTTCCCTTCCCTTCCCTTCCCTTCCCTTCCCTTCCCTTCCCTTCCCTTCCCTTCCCTTCCCTTCCCTTCCCTTCCCTTCCCTTCCCTTCCCTTCCCTTCCCTTCCCTTCCCTTCCCTTTTCCCTTCCTTCTCTCAAATGCAATTATTTTCTTCTCTGAAATGCTGTGCACGCTCCAAACAAGTGACTTAATTTTCCTCCAGAGGTACCAAAGCCGCCACCCCAGCACAAAGTACATACTGCGCTGCCCCTGAATGTCTCAGTTCAAGAAGCTTTGAGCTCCCATTGTTTGCAGTTCACAGAGTTCACCTGCATTTTATTCTGCTCATCTATTAAAGAAAAGAAAGTGGAGATGAGAGAGAAGTACGGCTATAAAAGCAGCAGTCGGTCAGAGAGCCCTCATGATCCTGGTACCAGTTGTGGGCCAATCAATCAGTCTCAAACAGCTCACTGGAGAATAACTGCCCAACTTACCCAAATTTATTTTCTTTAATAACAGAATCCTCCTGTGACCCTGCGGTTATTGCTGACACAAAGCGAGGCCTGCTTGAGCCTGATATCTGCTCCCTTGCTCCCTGCTGTGTGCAGAGCAATGGAGCCATCATCCCCTTGTTTTCTGCAGACAGCAGCTTTAAATCACTGACAGCCACTTCTGTCTGGGAGGCCTGGGAGAAACTTTCCTGCACAGGTCACTCACTTGTGACTTGTGCGTGTTCACCCGTGTGTGCTCAGGCTGGGTGAAAAGAAGATCAAAATGCCTGAGGATGTCTGGTTGTTGTTTGAGTGCTTGGCTCTGCAGGGGCTGTGGACACTGTCCAGGTGATGGAGGGAAAGGATGATCACACAGACTCTCAGCTGCAAAGAAAAAAATTGCTGTAAAATCTCCAAGCTCGCGGTCCGACCAAGTGGTATTGCTAGAATGCCACTTGAAACTGGTGTGCCCCAAGCAGGCAGACACTGAGATTACACAAAGGGAAATGGAAACTTTGGGATTATAGGCTCGGTCTGCATTGTGGGCAGTCTCAGGGCATGACATCCTATATAATGCATCTATTGGAAACTGTGATCCGTCTTTGGGGGTGTTCAAAATCCTTGTGAGAAACAAGGAAGAATGTTTTTTGGAATTCTGAGAGAGGAATCCTGCTCAGCCCTCCAGGTTCAACTATAGCACAGATTTTTAGAAGGTAAATGAAAGTTCTTTAAAGGGTAAATGAAGGTTTCTTAGAGCTGACATAAAACTCACATTGGTCTTTGTGTTTAAAACTGAAAACTTATCTAACGAAACCAGCCTTTTTCAAAGAAAAGCTGTATTTTTTCTGAAGCTCAAGGACTAGTTACAAGAGGAAATTTCTTCACTGTGCTTGTACTGGAGAGCAGATTCTTGGAAAGAAAAATCCACTCCAAAACCGTAGGAATGGCCCCACAAGGCAAAGTTTCAATCCAAACCCAAACCCTTGCACGGTCCAAGAGAGGACGTGCATTCCCTGGGAGGGAAGGACAGGGCGAACTCTTGCCCTGCCAAGGCTAGGCAGGAGCAGGAGTGAGGAGGCAGAAAGGAAAAGCTGGAGCGCAGGGAAGGAAGGTCCCTGGGGGTGCTGGGTAAGGCTGTAGTGAGGGAGCACCGTGTGGTCTACAGGTATTTCAGGTATTTCCAGGTGAGGCAATGCCCTCCTCTTCTCCCGGCCTGTGTGGGCAGGGTGTGTGCAGCACACCCTGGGGATTCCTGGACCGCTTAGTGCTGCAGGGACTGGGTGTAGCTGGGGCAGCACCCAGAGCAGGGAGCTTGGAACTGGTACTTGTCCGCTGTGCAGCTGTAACCCAGGGATCCAGGCAGTTTGGGCTTGGCACATCCTGCTGATAGCCTCTCCCGAACAGGGTGGAGCAGGATGGGGGTATTTTGCAGGACACATGAGCAAGCAAGGCTGCAGGCATCTCACTCACCCAGAGGGGCTGCTGCTGCTCACCCAGCCCTCTGTGAGCAGAGACCCACGGGTCTGTCCATGGGATTGTCCTATCAGTCTGACACATATGGAACAATTCATGGAGTTCAAGCTAAAAGTTGGCACAGGCTGTGGACAATGTGTTTTTTCCAGCCATTATCATGTTTGTGCTTGGATGCAAGCCAAAATGCATAAACCTTCCTGGGGACATTAACTGGCCTCTGATTGTCTGTCCCTCAGTGTGGTGGGGGGAGTGGGGCTGTTTGGCTTTTCATGGGTTTGCTTAGTCCCGTAATCTTACGTGAAAATTATCTGGCATGAATTCTGCAAGTCAGAATTGCAAAAGTATAATTAATTCCCTGTTTGAAGTGAAAATAGCCAATTTTCCACAGTGCTAGCTTGAATATCAACAAGTCATGGAAAAAATACGGAAAAGCAGACAAAATTTGCACACATACACACCAGATACACTGATTTTTTTTATGGGGCAGCAGTGCTTTATATGCTGCTGGATAAAAATGTCAATACAGACCTGAAGAGCTCTTCATTCCTGGTACGTATTCAGCTGAAAGACTGGAACAGCCTTTAAAGACAGCCTCCTTTTCTATCAACGCAAGAAATTTGTTGAAAATGTATGCTCATACGTCATTTTTTTCCTAGACAGTATCGTTTTGCAGGCAGGTCTCCCACAGATATCTCAAAATAGAATGGTAATGATTTTTCTCTAACCAGGGATAAGGATTTAAAAGTAAAACACTTCTGAAGCCCAAGCTCATCCCTTCCACCGCCTGAGGCTTTCTCTCCCTACAGCAGACTCCGTGCTTATGGGATGTTTTCCTTTTCACCTCATGTTCGCTCCCACCTTGCTGGGCAAGACCTGGGTCCCCAGACCATTACAAAGTTATTTGCACAATCTGCACCCAACTTAAACTCTGACAATCCTAACAGAGGTCTTCATTCCCCTTTGATGCTTCAAAACGCATAGTGACCACCGCAGTCTGTCTGGCTTGGAGACTTGCTGGATAACGGGAATATCTGGAAGCCTGTTAAAACAGTCCCTGAGGGTTAATCTTGACCCTCTGAGCACTGGTTGCTCTGCATGGCTGATAACTTGAAGAGGATGGGTCTCCAAAGGAAAACCTGAGCTGCTGGCACGCCAGGGAAGCCACGCTGCACAGCTTCTCTTAAGGTGTTGAAAAACACCTCTCAAGTCTCCATCTGTTGCTTTGCTACAGGTGAATTGCAAAGCAAAGAAGAAAAGCAAGTTAAGCTCAGATAGTGTCAAATGCAACTTATTAGCTGGGCGCTGGTGAATATCTGGAACAGATGTTGCCGATATATGTATCACCTCTCCGTAACCCTCTTGACACTTCCTGTTACATTCTGGGACAGTGGGGAAATTAAATATCACCACCAATGTCACAAAAGTTAGCATGTGCAAACAGTAAACTGAAATGTCTTTTTTTTGTTTTGTTTTTCTTTTTCTTTTTCTCTTTGTTTTTTCTTCTTTCCCCACTGTACTTAGAATAATGACTGGGTAGTGCAGGTGTAGAGTATATGTTGGCAAATGTGAATTCTTGGGTGAAAACCACCTCACTATGTATTACAGTGACAGTGTTGGTGTTCACAATGTCCTTTTCTGTGTCACAGCAAACCAACAATTTCAAATGAAAAGATCTAAGAAAGAGGCTGTGTACTTACTAACCATTTTTCTTTCCTTTACCTGTATGTAGCCTTATTTCTGGGAATAACAGCAGGAGAAATCCATCTTCTTCTTTCACCCATTTCTGCTTTACGCTTCACTCACCCCAGAAGCTTCCTCACCATCACAGGGACCACTTCACATGTCTCTCCTTGCTGAACAATTCTTAGCAAAAGGCCATGATAGCTCTTTGTGTATGTAAAACTTAGCAGAAATATTAAAGCAAAGATCAAAGGCAGTTCTGTTCCTCAGATATTTTCCCTGACCCTTTAAACTGGCTGGGTGCAGAACGAATAATAAGGACCAGACTCTGCCATCAATTACGCTGAGTTAAATCCAGAGTGGGCTGTTGTAAATCAAGTTATTTTAGAGTTACACAATGTAACCGGGAGCAGATTTGGGGCCCGAGTCTGCAGGCCAAAGCACCAGACTGCAAAGGGAAAGCCCCACCTCTCTCCTTCTTCGTTTCACCTAAACTCTCCTTCTCTTCGCATAAGCAGCCCCATCTGCCCGCTTAGAAAAGCTCACAAAGCTAAGGCCTTCCTAAGCTACCCAGAAAGAGCAATCCCACCTCTAGGCACTGCTAAATGGATCATAGATAAATTAGGTTTTTATTTAACTAATGTGTCAAAATGCAGCCCAAAAGGACTGAACAGCATCTAATTTTTATCAGCAGCTATAAAAGTTGGGGGCATGAATTGCCTGGGTGCAAAGCTTGCTGGAGGAGAAGTAAAACAAGAAGACTTTAAGTGTTGAATAAAAAGCGTCTGGAAGCACATTTATACAGTAAATTCTGTCTCTTCTTTTTCTCTTCACAATACATGATGCTTCTCCCCCTGCCCCAAAAGCCTAACGCTTTAATCCTGCTAAATATTTGCGAACTGGCACCACATCGGATCAAGACAATAGAGGGGGAAAAGCAAAGCGATGCAAGTCATGATATACTTCTTATTACAGAGATAGCATTTCACAAGATTAAAGAGGATTTTCTAGGCAATGGAGACAAATCTAGCACCAGCTTTATTGAGCAAACGTCGCAGATGCTTCACCCGTTAACCCGTTAATGTGGTAGTGTAAACAAAGGAGATTATCTCCTTTTCCAAATGAGCACCATCAGTGTTGCCATTCCATTTATTACATATTTTCCCACTCCAGTGTTCGCTTTTGAGAGGCTATGCATTTTGGCTGTGGAGACCTGCGGGAGGAAATGGAATAGTCTTTGAAGCATAAGTTCCAGCCTGGTTGCAACATCCAGAAAAATTATCAATCTGGAATATTGTTGGGAATAAAACCACCGACCAGAATAGGAAAAGAGAAATGGGGGAAAAAAAGAGCAATGCCAAGCCCTTCCATTATGGGGATTTTATGGGCAATATGTCCTGAGAACCTCCGCTCTGGTCAACCCAGGGAGACGAAGCTATTTGTAAAAACCAGAGTGTGCTATCTTTCTGCCACCTGTATTCCTAATCATGAGAAACTGAAGTGCCTGGATGAGAAATAGAGAGTGTTGGGGGAAAATTAATAGGAACTTGTGCAGCAACTGCTGTCCTCCAGTGGAAATGCCTCTGATGGCAATAGGTTGGACTACAGAGAAAAAGGGGGCCTAGGATCTAGCACTCCCCAGCCCCAAACACCTTTTTATCCTGTTAATTACAGAAATGACAATGTCAGGACTGCAAAAAGCCGCAGCAGTCCCAGAGCACTGCTTGGTTGCAGCCCAGACCCTGCCCAGTGCCACTTCCATTTCCGCTGCTGTGCCACTCTCTCCTCTGTGGTGTTCTGCATCCAAAGCATAGGTCAACATTTCAAGCCTCATAAATGCTAAGACCTCAGATGTACAGAAAAGGGACACAAAGGACTCCTAAGAAAGCTGCTGGGACATGTGGATTCACTTTGAACTGTTGCAGATCGATGAGGATCTGGAGCTGCTTCCTGGTCAGCCAGTCCTGGCTCACGCCACAAAACTTCACCAGCAAATGCAGCCTCCAGTCAGAACCACCTGGTCTCAATTAGGATGGATTTGTGGCACTTTAAAGAGGTTTAGTGACTGCTTTAGCTGACCCTTCAGATGAAGAACTCCAAAAATCTGGCCTGGATCCTTAACAATAACGGTGCTTATCAGGGCATCCTTCCATCATCAGGCTTGCCAAGTGCCCCCTGTCCATTTCTCATCATTTTGATTTTCTTGCTCCCAAGAGCATTGAATGTAACAGTTGCTCCTCTGGATTCACAGAGGTAAAATGCCTGATCACATCCACAGGCTGCTGTCTCCATCCTGACAGTAAGCTCCCAACGCAAAAAGGGGAAGTTTCACTTCTTTAAAAATCAGGTTAGCATCCAACCCTCTTGTTTCTTTTGCATTTTTCTGCTAAAGGCAACACCTATAATAATATCATTCTCCATTTTTTCCTGGCTTAGAGCAACAGTCTATCAAGTGTCCCCATTGCCTGAAGTCAAGCTAGAGCAGTTGTACATTGCTGAAAATCTGCGATCACAATCTCCCAGAAAACTAAGAATATTTTGAAATTACTGCTCTCTGGGTTGTCACCATAAACATATTTGCACAAGCGCCTCTAACAACCAAATCTATGATGGGAACATTCTCAATGTAATTTTTATAAAATGTAATGAGTATCCATTCTAACTGGGCAAATGACACATCCTGCACAAAGTATTTGTCCAGTGAGTCAAAATCAGTTTAAATTGTACTTTGAAGAAGGACATGAAGACCTCTTTCTCAAAGAACTTTGGCAGGAAAACCTTATTTTGTAATGCTGCTCTGCCTCCCACCTCAGGCACCACAAAAATTTGTGGCCTCCTAAAGGCAAAATGCAACTGGGGATTAGTGCAGCCAGACTTGGAATAATGATAAAGGGACTTGATTTCCACAGGGTCAGTGATTAGCAAAACTACTGAACAATCCCTGGTCAGCTACCCACCAAAGTGGTAAAGACTTGTATCGCACCTGAAAATCTTGGCCGAGGGTACTGGAGCCTTATAATACTGTGGTGCAGTAGGAAATTTTCCCTATCTGGGTCCTCCCAATGCAGGGGATGGTGCAGAAAGCAGTCACTTGACTTTCATATTTGTCAAGATCATGGATCCACTGAAAATTTTGGATCAGAAGAACCCCTGGGCAGTTTCTCCTTCCCGATACCACTCTTACAACAGACTATTTCTCATATGTTCACACGGAGGGTAGATGCTGCAATAAAGTCACATAATGGACCACACGGACAATATGGTCTTCTGAGAAAATGCCAGTCTGTCTTCTCTGAAGGAAAATGCTTCTGGAAAGCTGCTGCAGTTCTAAGCTCTGCTCTCTGCCCTTCAGGAGTAGGATGGTGGGGCTCAGGTAGACCCAAAGGGACAGCAGACAGCAGATGGAGAGGATGGAGAAACTGTTCTATGAGGAGATGTTATATAAAAGCTGGGACTCTTCAGCTGAGGAGGAAAAAAGAAAACACAGTCGTGGTTTACAAAACAGAGAAGGCAGTCAGTCAAGTCACTGTGACATCTTCCTGGTCACCTGCCCATCTATTTACCCATAAACTGCTTTTCACTACCTCCTACAATGCTGGAGTTAGGGGTGATGTGGTGGAATGAATGGGAGCTCAGTTTAAAACAAATAAAAGCAAACAGTTTTTTACATAATACTTCTCTACACCCAGAGGTGTGGGACCTCTGGGGCTGGCTGTCCTGGGCAGCCACATGAGCAGCAACAGCCACATCTGGAGGGAGAAGGCAAATTCACGAGTAGCAGCTCCGTGCAGATACTGGAAGTATCAGTGAGTGATGTACCCATGAATACCTGCCTTGTTCAATTGCAGTCTTGAGTCAGATGCTAGAAAATTGATTGATTTAAACTTTGGAACCCCTAGGTTTGGCATCACTTCGCATTTTCTGCTTAAGTCCCTGCATATCTTCTCAGGTGTCAGCAGCCCAGGTTTTGGCCTCCTTCTGGGTTACCCAGCCTAGATAAACATACGTGCAGTTAAAGCTGTTTCCAGGAACGCCTTCCTCTCCCTGCAATCTCTTATCTCCCAGAGGAGATTGTCAGAGGGTACTTCAAAGCCCTTTGAAAATGGCCAGGGCTCTGCCTGTAGCCCAGCAGATACAGGCACCCTCACCCCAAGAAGTCAACAGCCGCCCCTGCGTTCGGAGCCGCCTTATCACCACCACAACAGTGAGCAGCAGGAGAAACTTTACCCCTCACTATCACAACCCAATCTTCAGCCTTTACTCTGCAACACGCTGCCCATCATCTCCCCAGATTCACCCAGGTGGGTTGTAGAAGATTACTCCAAAACAAGCAGAAAATAAAAGGAGTGGTTTTGCTCAGCCCTGAGGAACAGGGAAGCCTGAAGCCTGCTGAGCTTGTAATTAAAATGTAGAAAGGCCATGACAGAGCTCAAAAGATGGAAGAATGGGATACAGGCAGCAGAAAAATGCTGAGCACCAGGCTTCGGGCAACATGCCGTTTTGAATTAAAAATAAATGAGAAAATTGCCTATAGAGAGGGGAATGCAGGGGAGGGGCAGCTGTGGAAAGAGAGGGTGATGGAGCAGGGGCTATTGTCCAAGCACTGCCCTCAGATAAATCTTGTTCAGCGTTTCTCTGCTGAAAGACTATGGGGTGTAGTGAGGCAGAGGAAAACGGTGCAGCTGTTTTATGGTGTTATTATCCCTGCTGAACCATGCAAGAACAAGTGCCTGCCAGGACAAAAGGCAGGACACCATGTATGCAGCTCTCACTCCATCAGCAATTTGAAAATGGAAACACCAAATATAAAAGTCACATTTTTGCTTGGAACTTGTTTTCTGCTACTGTTAACAAGCATCTCAGGCACTAGCATCACTGGAAAAGGCTAACATCACTGAAACTGCCCAGGGAAGTGGTGGAGTCACCATTCCTGGAGGTATGTAAAAGATGTGTAGATGTGGCACTTAGGGATACGGTTTAGTGGTGGATGTGGCAATGCTGGGTTAATGGTTAGACTTGATCTTAAAGGTCTTTTCCAATCTAAGTGATTCTCTGACCAGGGACACAGGCCAGGTGGCCACAGAGATCCCATGGCACATGGCCAGGGGTGTTCCACTACGATAGGAAAAGTAGCAGCTGTCTGGACAAGGACCATGCTTTATCCCATGTCATATTTATCCCATCTGTATTAACCCGAATCGTCCACTGCTGTTAAAATTACCCTCCCAGAGAGAAGGGCTTTAGAAAAATGTTTGGAGTTAACTGAATGAGTTGTGGACCAGGAGTCACAAACATCAGATAGGTACATGGGATATTTGTCCCAGGGTACCACAGAGAGCAGAAAAAGTCTGAGCAGTAGGAGAGCATCAATATTCCTCCCTCCCAGTGAAGCCAGGGGGAAAGTACCACAGAGAGGCAATGTCATTATAAGCATACCCACAGTGTCAGAAGATCAACAGGGATCCTTGCCTGAGTCTTTTTCAGGCTACATAAAGTTTTACAGGTCTGCAACTCTGCTGACCTGGGTGAAATGATTCCTCCTTTGTCTCCAAATAATAAGATCAAGATCCAACCTAAATGCACAGAGTTGGGGAACAAGGGATGTCTGGGGACACTCAGCACTAGAGTCTGAATCAGTGTCTAACACAGGTCTCCTTCAGCCAGGAGAGCTCTTCAGATTGGTACAGCCCCTTGCAGATCAGCAGGGCTGCTCCTCATGCTTCCTTCTCTAGACACATTTCCCTTGCTGAATAAAAAGCTGCTCCAAGCTGAGGTTTTATGCCTTTTTTCATACACATCTCTGATCTATTCATCCTGTTAAATCCGTGGAGAAACAAATTGGCAATGCTGAAGAATACTCTGCCTCAGATGGTAAAATTCATTGGATTACACAACTGCTTGTTCCCCAGGTTATACACAGAAGAGTGCACTAACTGGGTAATGAACAACCCTCAACCATTCTATCTTCCTGCTGGCTGCCAGCAATGTGGGAAGCTACAGCTTCAGAAGGTCTTAGTGGATCTTGGGGCCCTGCTGTTGGCCTGAAACACATCCTGCTCTTTCAAAAACATTAAATAGACTGGGACAGTCAGGCTGATTGATGCCAAAAGTCCACCTCATCCCACATCCTGTCTCTAGTCAGCACAGATGCTTAAGGAGAGAATGTTAGAACCAAGCAAATGCTGAGTGATTTTTCCCTATTGTGTACAGTGATTTCTCCTCCCAGCTTCCAGCTATCCACAGCTTTGAGACTTCCTTAAAAAAAGGCTGTATTTTAATACCTAACAGCCCTCCTTGGGGCTGTTCATTTCCTCATGCATTACTCTAATTGGGCTTTTAATCTGCTTATGAATAAAGTAGGTAAAAGTAGGGTCTATCACTCCCCATTGCCCTGGCATCCCTTTGCTGGTTCTCCTGAGGTTCGTAATGTTTCACTCTTTCCTGAGCAGTTGTTTTTCCTCTCTCCTCACCTTGCTGCATGCCAGGGCAACACTAAAGGCAGCAGTTGACAGAGATCTCTTCTGTACAAACCCCTGAGCACATCCATTACTAGAGCTCAGAAAGGTTGCTCAACTGTAGGGGCGCTCACATGCTTCAGCAAGGTTCAGTGTTTAAGTATAACACATATGACAACATTAGGTCAGCTCCATGTGGTCGTACAAAAACCCCATCTCCTGCAGCAGTGCCCCCCTCTTTGTAAGGACAAACTGTCACATTTGTCAATGTCTCAGCTCTAGTCAACCTTCAGTCATACCCTAGAAGCATGTCCAATCCACAAAACACAGGGGAAAAAATGGTAAACGTGACTTTTCTCCATTAAAAAAAAAAAAAAAAAGAACTTTCCTAGAGCACTTTAATTGTATATGAAAGAAAACAAAGTCCACTCTTGGGAACTTCCATCCATCACAAACCATCAGCTATTTTAGCATTCCTGGGAAACCTTATGTACAGTGGCCTTACTTCAGTGTGCCCTTATCAGCCTCAGCTGCCAGCCCATCCAGTATCTGAAGCAGGGCAGCCGAGGCAGCCTTTTGATCACAGCAGCACACCCAGGCACAAAGTTACCATGGCGTAAAGGATGACCTGAACTGCCTTAGCCCTGTCCAGATGCCGGGATGCATAAGAGAGCAGCCCGCCTCAGCAGAAAAGCAACACCCCACAGGTAGCAGAGGGATTTTTGTGCCAGGATTTGGCAACAGCAAGTTCTGGAATCTAAGCTAGCACAGCACCTTTTCCTGCAAAGTCAGCATGCAAAGGTGGGGTGACCTGGTCTCCAGCCTGTGCACCCCAACTCCACTCCCCACAGCACAGAAACCCCATGGAAGCGATTTTCTGAAGGCACCAGCAAAGTCAGCGGTGACTGAAACCCAGGTACTCACCAGAAAGGAGCCCACTGGCAAACTGGGCTCTCAGGCAGGGTCGCTGTGCTGCAGGCACAACCAGGTGAACCAGCCTCCCAGCAGTGCCTGGTGTGGCACTTAACAAAGCAGAGAAGAAGCCAAGGCTTTATTCCAGTGAGGAAACAACCATGAGACAGAGGAACAGCATTGATCTCCTTCCTCTACGTTGTGCAGGTTGTGTGCATTCCCATGGTTGAAAATGGCTTGGCCTTATAACCCAAGAGATATGTGGCATGGGAGGGCAACCTGGTATGCCACCCCCACATGCCTGCTCCTCTCAGCTCCCAGAGAAACAAACACAATGGGGACAGTTTACCAACCTTGGTCCAGAGCACAGCTCCTTCTCTGGAGCAGTTTGGGAGCAGGACACCGGATCCGTGGGAACGCCTGGAGGTCTAGATGCTGCTCCCCACTCGGCTAACACAGTGGCAACCGAAGGGTGGAAGCCTTCTGCGCCACGGCCGGGCACGAACAACCTCAAACCTCACATGCCTTGGCCCTGGCATGAGGGACAGGACCCAGAAAGGAGTGACAAGACCCATGGTGCCAAAAGGGAACGGGCTCTGCTCTCCCAAAAATGCCCTCTGGCTCCCCCATGACACATGTGGCACAAGACGCAGCAGGCAAAACACCCCAGTTGTGCTGTGCTCCCTGCCGCTCACCCCACCTTCAGGGCCAGGCACAACGAGCCTGTCCATGCCTCCCGGGGCCACAGCAAGATGCTGCTGTGCTGGCAGGGAGACAGAAAGCTGGCCATCATACCCTTCCCACCCAGCCCAACCCCCTGGGGATGGGGCAGTGCAGGGAAAAGGCTGCATTTTGTGGGCAGAGGCCTTTTGCCGGGGCACTGGGAGCGCAGTCCCTCCCTGCCGGGTATCAGCACAGTGCACAGCCAGGGACTGCCCTCCAGCTTCCTCGAGCAGGCAGCAGAGGCAGACACATACACAGGTCAGAATTTATTTCCAAATACCTCATTTATATCATTCTCACATGAAATATTTCTTTTGGAATATAGCCTACACTTAGAAAACAGAAGAGAGTTTTTTTATAAGGCACATCAGATTATAGACTACATAGAGACATCTCCCCCTCATTTGCGTTCGTAAAATACTGGTAATTTTAAAAGTAATATTTCTAAAACCTAGACCCTGTGTAGCCCCATGTAGAGCAGTATCCATAAAGTTATTAGACTTCAGTTTACACACACCTAGTAAAGGGCTATAACAAGTTGTATATAAATCACATCTTCAGAAACAGTCACAGCTGGCTACATTTAAAAGTAATGCTACTCCAGACTATGAAACAGGCTGCTAATAAAGTATAACCTACTGCTTCCAGTACAGCATGATACCAAGCAGTATGATCTTGCAGAGGAAATTTTGTTATTTTTGTAAATGGAAGCTGCTCAGATTCAAGCCTGTCTCTAATCAAACCCATATTTTTGATCAACCAGGACTGTTTTTTACAGAGAAGCAAAGCACCCAAGAGAAATCTAGCTTTCTGTTTTTCTCCAAGATGTCAGTATGACTGCATATCTGAAATCCTGTCAAAGCATTTGAGTAAAAAATATAAAGGCCCAGACGTTAACTTCAGGACATTAAACCATTACCAACCAACCAGATGCAACCAAGTCAAATGCATCCAGCTTCTGTGCTATGGAAACTGATTTTCCAGGCTCTTCCAGTGCAGAAGCCAACATATTTTTACTGAATTGGGCCCTAGGTAAAGATTTCCATCCCATTTTCAAGTTTTCAGTGATGGAACATTACCCATTCTGCACTCATTCTTCTGCAGAGAAGGAAAAAATACTGTCTGTGGAGCCTATGCCAATAGCCCAGAATCAATTTACATAGTGTCATTTTCCTTAATGGGCCAGGAAGTAAACTGTGGTCAGCTTTATCAACTCAAATGGCCTCCATTCTTTATATTAGTTCTTCATATCAGGCATTGATTCATTTCTGATGGAAAAAGGTTTTGGCCTTCTGTCATTACACTTTAGTTTAAGAATAAGGAAAAGGTCACTTGAAGTCTAGGGCCAAAGGGAAAAAAAAAAAGAAATATAATTTGATCTTGAACCATCTGGGGGAGGAAAAAAAGTAGTTGTGGCTATTAAAAGGCAGACAGACAGCACAAACTAAATGTCCTCTGCAGAACAGGTTTAAATACTGATTCTTGCAGAGAGTCACATTATCATTTGGGTCTCTCAAACTCACTAGAACTGCAATTAGGCTTAGAGTTCAGTAGGAACCAGATTCAGTCAGAGAACAGGTCACACTCAGCTCTATGTTGACCCCAGCTACATTTTAGGCACATTTCAGTTAATCTGTTGGACTGATCTGGAGAAAAAAAAAAAAGAATTATCAGTTACATTTCTGGGGTGGCCTCAGACAATTTCACAACTATGAGCTTGGACAAGATTCAACCGCAAGTGACTGTTGCCTTTAGAAGGGAAACATTAACTTGGTTGGAAACAGCATCATGAAGAGGATGCAGCAGCCTCAGTTTCTAGAGTCCAGTTTGTTATAAATCTCAATCTGCCTGATTTGTTATTTGTTTAGCAGCCTTAAAAGGTAAAGATGGGCATCTTGAAATTCTTGGCTGTAGACTTAAAACCAGATGTGGTTTATATGGTGCTGCACAGATATTCATTACATCTCTTAGAAAAAAAAAAAAAAACCCCAACACAACAGTATTTACATTCTTTTGAGCTGAAATAGATGAACTGTCGTCATGTCTGCAAAAACACAGAGGAAATCGCCACTGCTCGAGGTAGCGAGTTAAAGCTTGGTCATGTTTTCGGGCTTCCACTTGGCTTCCTGGGAAAGGCAGGGGAAGGAGGACAGAAACGACTTTCAGAAAGTCAGGAGGTGACAAATGAGATGTCAGCTCCTTAAGGGATTAGGTTCCCTCACCACAAGCTGAAGGTATATTCATGACCTTTTTAACCATGGCATTTGCGTATAGATTACACCTCTTGCATACCCTTTTTAAAGTGATCCCTAAGAGCATTGGCTTGGGAAGACACAAAGAGAGCAGGAGTGGGGTTTTAAAGCTACAAATGTCAGTTAGGAGGCACAGTGTTATTTTTCCCTTTGATCGTCCATGTACAGAGCTCTACATTTCCACCGTTGCTTGTGCATTCCTCCTGCAAAGCCCTGGCAGTGAAGGCCTCTGTTGTGCTCCTCCCCATCACATACACCTTACAACAGAAGAAGTTGAATCCTTTGGACAAATCCTTCTACGCTCACAGACACGTGGTGCTTTTTTTTCCTTACTGAGAAGTTCTGGTCACAAAACTGGATGCCAGACCTGATATATAGCAATTATTTAACTAAGAATCCTTCTGCAACCCTCGAAAGGGCAACCGAGTTATCCAGTAGCAACATATACACATACATACAGATCTACACTATACACTCAAGACGACACAAATTGAGATTTCAGCTAATATAGCCTCTATCGATTTCCTCAGAGCAGCACTCAGGTCCTTGCAACCCCTATACAAAACAGCAGTATTTTTTCCACCAGGATTTGGAGAGGTTTTTCATCTTGTCTGGAGTCCTACATTTGGATTTCTTTGGTTGCTGCTGGGTATCCGAGTACTGAATACCAGCCACGATGGCTGCATCAAAGACCTCCTTGAGGTTTTTCTGAGTCAAAGCGGAGCACTCGATGTAGGACGCAGCTTTTATTTCCTCAGCACAGAGCTTTGCAGCCTCCTCCGAGACAGGCTTTTCTTTGCACTTGTCCAGCTCGATGAGGACCTTGACATCCTCCCGGAGGTCTGACTGTGTCCCAACCAGGATAATGGGTGCCTTGGGGCAGTGGCAGCGAATTTCAGGAACCCACTTCTCACTCACGTTCTGGAAGGACGAAGGGCTCACCACGCTGAAGCACAACAAGAAGATGTCCGTGTTGGTGTAGCACAGAGGCCTGAGCTTGTCGAATTCATCCTGCACAGAACAAAACTGCGTTAATACTCCACAGAAAGAGCAGCTCTAGCCTGCCCTGACCCTTAGTGAAGCTGAGGATCACCTGCCACTGCCATCTTGACAGGCACCCCAAAATGAGCACCCAGACCAGCCAGCAAGGTGTGATACAAGCAGAAGGCACTTGTACCCAGCCTGAGGTCTCGTGGATGCCAGCTAGGAGGCACCCTGCCACTGTCGGGCACACAGGACAAAGGTGGTGGCTTCCCCGCGTACCTGAGATTTTCCAGCTAATGCTGGAGGTTATTTCAAGTGCTTAAATATTTCCTTTGCTCTTTGTACACAGGCCCTCTGCCCTACTTCAGCAAAGAAGCAAAGCTTCGGGAAGCAGGTTACGGCACACAAAGCCACAAACTGAAGAGGGAGAGAGCACTTTCTACAGGCTCACCTCTTCTAGGGTGAGTCAGCGAGCAGCTCTGACGAGGAGCACCGTGTACCTCAAAGCTGTTCTGCCAACAGACACGGGCAAGGGCAAAGCAGGCATGCGGCAGCAGGCGTACCTTTCTGGGTACCTTTCCTGGAGTCGGCTTTCAAACTGGTAACTACTTAGCAACATCCTACAGGATATGGGAATAATTTCCCTGCCATTGTGCCCGGGGATTTAAATCTGATGGGAGCAATAATGGCTTACAATATGCAGGCTTAACATGCCAATGGCATAGAGTAAGAGCTTTACCTTTCCCTCCCACCCATGCCACATCAAACAAACTGCACATGGGCCTCTCCAGCACTACCCTTCTGGGCTGTTTTTTTTTTTTGTTTTAGTGCAAACTCCAGCAAAGCAAGGCCCTTTTTCAGCTTCAGGATGAAGCCACAAGAAAGTCAAACACCTCATGGCAACAAAGGTGTGCTGATCCTCAAGGAAGAATGCAGCTAGAAGCAAGGGTTACTCCAGGCAGGCTGCTTTTATGCTGACAGCAGGATAAAACCAGGGTAACACTAGCAGCCTGAACAGGTAGGATTTGCCTCAGTGGCAGTGACATTTTAATTAAAATGGACCATGTTCTCAAAAGCTTGGAATTGAAAGTGCACAGAAACATAAAGGTGAATATATCTCTCTCCAGTACCAGTTTACTGATGAATTGCAAGTTGCATGTTAATTTTTGATATGTGAAATTTTACTTTAAAGCTTCTGGAGGCCCAGGATATGCAGTTTAAAGCCCCCTGGAAGCCTCAGAAATCTTGTTCTGCTCAAATGAATTTCTTGCAGCAGTATCTCTGAGAGAGACAGCGATTTATAAAACACCAGTCAAGAAAGTAAGATTCATTAGCTCTCTTGATTCTCAGATTAAGCCTCAGAGGAAACCAGGCTCTCACCACTCGGCTCAAGAAAAACCCCACATTTACTGAGAGATGCTGCTCTGAACAAGAGGGCTACTTGCAGAAAGGCACCTTGCCATGTAATTGCCTCTCCTTGCTACATGAGAAACCTCAAAAGGGCTCAATTCAACGGGTTTGGAAGCAAACCCCCAGATCTGAAGGGTTTCTGCCAAGAGGAAATAGTGCACTTTATAACCCAGGTACACTCCTGCCATTTCAATGTTAGGTACATGACCTGCAGGGACTCTACACCGCTTTGGGCTAGTGATGCTGAAATAGAATTTCCCGCTGCCTGGAGTGCTTTTTTTAGCTGCAGATTTCAGCAGCCATCTCCCAGCAGCAGTTTTACCAAAGTATCCAGCCAGGAATCTTTACTCAGGACAATTTCTGTCAGTTTAGATAACCCGTTCATTTTAAAGGCAGTAACTTTACCCATTCCAGCTGCACTTAGACAGCCAGAGCAAACACCTTAACCATTAAAGGCAGGGAAGGCAAGAGGTGACAGGGCCTGTCCATCCCTCTTGCAGCTGCATTTCTACAGGCACTGCATGTGCACAGGCTGTCACCTGATGGCAATTTTACCTGCCCTGTTCTGCATATGAACATGCACAGCCAAGACTGTTGCAGTACCACCCCCTCTCTTCAGTAGGACACAAAATCATGGGACAGTTCTGCTGTTTGACTTCATATCACTACCTGCAGAAGGCTGTTTGTAGGATTTTAGCTTTGGTTTGTAGGGCACATGGGAGTCCCACACTGCTGTCTAATACTGCATAGCCCTTAAAACCCCATTCCTAAGTAGGGCACCCAGTTACTACTCATCTAAATAGGTTTGTATGTTACGACCACTGAGATTTTTCAGAGGGGTTTTGGTGAAGGCATAGACCTAGATCCACAAAGCTGCACAGGATCCTAACTCCCGCGGCCTTCAAATGCAGCGAGGTAGCAAAATATTTCTGGCTACTTTTGGTTATCCAGCCTTGACCCCTGGCAAGCAGTGTTGCACACTGCTCAGGGTGGTACAAGCCTGGGCCTTCCAGAAAATCTAAGGCGGTAAGAAATGGGCTCTTTTTATGTATCAGGCAGAGTAGGAGATGAGAGCCATCAGCCAGCCTCATCTCTTCAAGTCTTAGATTACAGCAAACCTCAGCTTTGCGGCAGCAGCACTTTTGGGAATGGCGAATATGAAGCCTCCACGGACAACACCCAACAGGACTTGTTTCTCCCTCCAGCTTCTGTCCCTTCAAAAACACAGTCTCTATCTCCGGACACCTACAGCTGTGGATGCTTTGCATGCGTACATCCCAAACACCCTAATTCTTACACCTGCAGTTATTTAGCAAAAATAAAGGCAGTGACAACTGCTCGAAGAGAAAACCAGGTGGCTGTTGAATCCCCAATATGTTCAGCCTTTCTAGTCAGGCTAAACAGAGCAGCAGCTTGAGCCAGCAGAGCAGCAGTCTGTGCCCAGCCACTATATAGAGGAACAGTAAGTCCCCCACCCTTCAACAGACAGGCAGAGCAGTGAGTTAAGCAGCAGTGAAAATGACAGAGGACAATAACACGATCAAACACTGGGAATACTTTCAAATCCATGAAGTCATTTGCAGGACTACTTTGCGCAACAGCAACAACTTCTCCCCTCCCGCTGTCACTTAAATCAAGTACGTGGCTCCACTGACCTGACCAGCTGTGTCACAGAGCTGAAGTCTCACCGGCTTGCCATCGACAGACACAACAGCTTTGGAGAGAAAGGAGGGAGGGGGGAAAAACTGTGTTGAGTTCAACTTTACATGTTTCCCATTAAAGAGATTTTTTTTAAAATGAAGATTTACCATCCCTCAGCTCTTACAGCCTTTTCTTCAATTATTTTAGATTTAACGACTTAGCAGAGCTGGAAGGGAGTCCGTCGCTAACACTTGGGCACACACAGGCCCTTCAGGGCTTTCCGATTCATTTTACTACAAGAGATGAGTTAGGCAGTGACGGCACAAGTCCTCCGCAGGCAGCGCGGAGAGCGAGCCCGGCAGTCCGGGATATTCTTCTGCCACCAAGATTTAGTTTTATTCCCTCGTACAAATTCAGCACGCCCGGGATACGAAAAGCCCCCGCTGAACCGCAGGGAAACCATTGGACTTCCCCCTTTAAAAGGGCGAGACAAGGAGAGTATTTAACCTGCCCTTTAGGCGTTTCCGATGTCCGCAAGAGCGCTAAGCCTTACACCGGAGAGTTCCCAATTAAAGTCCGGCTCTGGCCGCATGGCCGGGCATGACACCCGCTGCCAGCCTGGCTCCGTTACACCGGAGACCGGCCGGTGCTGCTGGCTGCGATGGCAGCCTGACAAGCTCGGTCCTGCTTCGTAGAGTCCTGCTCCCCATAAATACTTAATGAAATCACCGAACCTGGACATCGCGCCCCGCCCCGCGCAGCCCAGCCGCGGCCCCGGGACCGGCACGGGCGGGACGCGCCGCTCCCCAGGGCGGCAGAACCCCCTCCCGCCGCCCCGGTGCCCGCGGCCACCCCAGTCACTTACCGGAGAAGTTGTCGAAGGCGGTGGGGATGTACTCGGTGGGGTACCCGTTCGTGGTGTAGCTCACCACCAGGCTGGTCTTCCCCACCGCGCCGTCCCCCACCAGAACGCACTTGATGCTGCGCCGCGGCTCGGACCCAGCTCCGGCCCCGGCTCCGGCCACGGCCCCGGACCCCGCCGCCCGGCAGCGGCCGCCCAGCG
>VXAZ01009477.1:2132019-2161177 GCA_013399875.1 Gymnorhina tibicen
GTGGGGGCGGTGCCGCCCGGCCCGTCGGGGCCCGCGCCCGCCCGTGCGCGGGGAGCCGTGAGGGCCCGGCCGGCCGGGCGATAGCGCTTGTCTCGGCGTCGTGGGGTGCGTCGGGCTTAGCAGAGCGAGAGAGCCCTGCAGTTTCGGCGGGTGCTCTCAGCGTGTTTGCCGTGGAAGCCGCTGAGTGAGCTCCTACGTGCACGCTTGGGAAGGGGTAAACTGCGCCATGTGTCGTGGGAAAGGGGGCATCTTATTTTTAGCACCTTTGAAATAAGTTGGCGATGAAAAGTTTTGCAGTTAAACACTGAAAATGAAAGGCTGATGAATAGCTTGGCTCTGTTCTCAGTTGAGAACATTATTAACACATTTCTTACGGGGACCTTAAAAGCACCATACAGATATGAACTGCACCACCTGGAGAATCTGGGATGACTCATTTGGCAGGCAGAAAGTGCATCTTGCTTACGCTTACCCAAATCAGTGTTGATAAGCCTATGTCAGAGTTGAGGTTCAGTTCACTGTTTTCAGCATCATTGAATTGCCAGTGAGTCCTGAAGTTGCTGTTTCCCCATTTCCCTCAGTGAAACGGAAACCCATGTGAGGCAGCACATGCTACAGCTGCCCGTCATGCCGCGTCTGTATGTCCCGTGGTCGCTGGAGCTGACATCTTCCCGCTCCTTTAAACTGTGGAGAGGGGCGGTCTAACCACCAAAGGCCGTACAAAGGCTCTTTGTACAGCTGTCTCTGTACAGATGATCTTTTCCTAAGTGCCCTGGCCTCTTCCATGGGAAGAGTTTCTGTGGCTCTCCATGGGCCATGGCTCTTGTGCACTTAGACATTTTGGACATTCTGAAGCAGGGCCAAAGCCAAGGTCCTCTCAGGCTGAAGGCAGCTGTGAAAACCCCAGGTTGGATACCCTGTGCATGCAGTTGAAGGTGTAGGGAAGAAACATCTCCCTGGAGCCCCGTGCCAGCGCAGCAGCACCCACTCCCTGCAGGGAGCACAGCCAGGCAGGGATGGAGCACAGCAACCAGCAGAGCATACAGGCTCAGTGTGACCCTCATACTCAAGACGCATAGGGGCCATTGCCCCTTCTGTGGGACATCCCAATCCTGCAGAATTGCCTTCCCCTAAATGAACAAAGATGGTGCTGTCACATATGGCATTAGCCCCAGAGAGAGCCATCACAGGGCACCCAGCTACAACTAAGAAGCATTTTCCAATTGGGTGCTTTCATACATTTATCCCTCTGTGATGAAGCCTGTGAGAGATCACCCAGACAGCTGAGCTCTGCCAAGATCGACAGGTAGAAGGACGGGAGTGGAAGCCTGCCTGCACTCAGGCTTATACTAAAATAACAGACATGGCTTAATTCATACCCTTTGTTATTTTGGTACAAGTCCTCGTGGGGAAGCCAAAGTTAGAACAAAAGCATTCTATTTTAATTTAGTGTAATTATAGCCTGTCTACCTAGAAAAGCTGAATTGTTTTAACAATACTACTGCAGCTAATTCCCTGGAGTATGGATGCAATTGTGCCAGGATAATGCTAATATGGTTTATTCTTGTCAGGAAGGGGAAAAACATTATGTGTGCATTGCAGGCTTGCTTTGCAAACAGCTGCAGCTGTTTGAAAGGTTACCTCCATGGCAGCTTGTTGCCACACTTGTTCTTGGGGTTGCTGTCTCCATAGCAGAGCCTTACAGCAAGCGTGCTCCGCAGCCACCTGGCTGCAAAATCACAGTGTTTAATTCCTTATTAGGCACCTTCAGCCCAGCAGGTGTTCCATGGAAGGGCCTGAGATTGCTGTGTGGCTGCTGTGCTGTAATGTGAGGGAGCTCAGAGCTGTCTGTGGCGTGGTAACATCTTGAGTAGCGAGTAACGATGCTGTTTCAACAGTATAAGCTCAGTAGCAGAGTGACACAGGTGACAAATCACATCCCTGATCAAAGTCAGGTACCAACCTCAGTAGCAAAAATTGTTATAGGTTCTCCTTTTCCTTAAAATGAGACAGAACGAAAATGGATTAATTGCACAGAGGCTTATGTCCCTTCTTCTGAATTAAAAACAAGTCGCTTTTCAGTGAAACTCCAAAGGTAGTCAGGATCTGCATAAAACAAAGAATATCTTCAGTAATTTCTGGTGAACTGCATGGAGTATGGACACTGGATACTGTTACTTCTGGTGCATTTCCTCCCTACTGCTTTGTGCAGGGGGCAGAGCCACATTTGCAGCCCAGTGTCTCGTTGTTATTCTGCATGGTTCCAAGTGTATGCATAGCTGATCTCTGCACAAGACAAGGCATTGCTGGTGACAGGCACGTACCATGGGAAGCGGTACAGCTTTTCAGGATCTAGTTCCCTCAGAGTTTATTCTTCAGGCTCTGAGCAGCACCCAAGAAAGTTGTCTCCCACACACATGAGCTTTGATAGAAAGGCCCGTTGTGCCTGAGGAGCAGAGCTGTCAAGAGGAGTCTCCATCTCCATGCCAAGATTTGTTACCCTTCTGCCAGAGCCCAGCAGCTGGTAGTTTTCCATCTCCTGAAATCCAGAGGAACTTTCCACCTCAGGGAACAAGAAATTGGAGAAAAGTCAGTAGACTGGACTAGGTTCATGCCACATTTATGCAAGGAAAGAAATAAAAGGAGCAGTATAATTATAACTACTTTTTACTCTCAGCAGCATCCCATAAATCATGAACCTTGTTAGTACTGTGGAATGGCCTATGATGCTGGAAGTCAGCATACAGTAAGTAGGCTGACAGTAAATGCAGTAAAGACTGTAAGCTGGTTGGCTTTTGCCATCTTGGGCAGTGTGTTCTGGCATGATGAAGTCATGACAGCAGACAAATTTCTGTCTGTTTTGTCTGTTTTTGGCAAAGAGAAGGTGAGCAGATGTACCGCAATCTCTGGCGTCAAGCCGGGATGTGGCCCGGCTGAGGGCACAAGGATGTGCAAGCTGTGTCACCCCTTACCTGCAGTGGCAAATGGCAAATTCATGTCCCGGATCAATGCCATGACAAGAACTCATTAAGAGAAAAGGAAAACTCCTGTAGGTGGGAGATGAGAGGGCAGGCAGTATGCACTGGGTGGCAACCCATCTGAATGGCACTGAAAGATGGTGTGAGAAATCTCCTCATGCAATGCTGCAAGCAAAAAATGCCACGTGTACGTTTTTAAACACCTTCAGCAGGCAAGTACTGCTGATGCATTGAGCTAAGTAGGCTGCAGTGGGATAGCTATAACAGTCTGCATTGTTTCTGTGCTCGGGGAGTGGGGCGTGAGTGGATTCAGAGCTGCATGGTTGCCCTATACTGTAATGTACCCTGCCCAGTACAGTAGCCTTTTGTGTAAGAGGATGAGCTAATCGGTTGTTTTGCAGAGGCGGGGCCCGTTTGCACCACAGCAGCAAGTCAGAGCAGCTCCCGGGCAGCCGTGGTGGCAGTGGGCTGAGGGGGCATTGATGGAAGGATGCTGTAACAGATAGTCCCCATTTCCGAGCTTTTGGCCTCAATCCTATCACATGCACACATCTTACAGGTTTGAACCCAATTGTTTTCAGAGCTCTAAGCTGGGGGATAAACAGGCTTAACTCCACACAGGTCAACAGGGTGGCAGTTGTCTGTTTCAGGGCTGAATTTGACGCATTATCAGCCAGTTCACAGAAAAGCTCTTGCTCTATCCTACATGCTCGTGTTAGTCAAATATTATTCTTTGAGAAAAATGACAGAGAGGGGAAATTATTTTATCAAGACGTGAAGTAGGTCATTGTTATACCCTGGCTTATCATTTTCCCTACGATACAAAAAATATGAACTGGATGCTGGCCTTGGAGAATGAAAGCTTGCTTTTTTTTCTTTTCTTGCAGAAACTTGAAAAGCTTGACAGGGAGAGAGGTGAGGGAGTGAGGCAGCACGCTCTGAACATGACATGATAGACTGCTGCTTGTTCAGGGGAAGGTATGGCCTGCTCTGCAGGACTGTCACCAAGATACTGGTCTTTGTCAAGAACAGCAACCCCAAGATCTGGGAAAAAACCCATCTGTGATGCCTCCATCCATTTTTCAAAGAGTTGGATCCCAGTGACTCAACTGAGCCTGTCACTGGCAGGCAACTTGGTGAGAAAAGATAGGAGAAGAAAAAGAAGGGAGGGAGAGAGCAAGGAAAGGACAGCAACCCGGGAAAGAAAAGGCAGCTTATGTAAAGGACTGCTCTGACCTTCTCTGACTGTAGAGAAGTGCCTTTGAGGCTGTTCTGTGAGAACTGTGAGGGGAAGGGGCTAGAGAAATACAAGGTATTGCTACTTATATGTTTTATCTGTAGTTTTTAAAAATTATATATTTGCCAGAGCTTTTTTTTTAGTAACATTTTCATGCCCTTTGTATGGATTTCAGGGAAGTTTTCACTACCTGGGGAACGGTATCAGTAAGTAGCACATATTTTTAACACAATGAACTCTCACGACTCCGCCAACTAAGTTCTGATTGAATTTAGGACAGGGTACCAAAAACTCACAGACAGAACCAGCTGTTGAGATAAACCTGGAAAAAACCCCCACAAAACCAAAACAAAGCACAATTGCTTCAAGGCTCCCAAATTCCTAGTTAATTCAGAAAGCAAATTAACCCTAGCCTCCTATCTGCAGTCCCTCTGCAGGAGAACCACGGTGGGAGGTGAGCCCTTTATCTCACTTTCAAAATCCTTTTCAGCTGATCTGGGGTCACAGATGCTGAAAAGCTCTGCACGTCCCGATTTTGTGTGACAGTCACCAATTTGCCAGCTTCTCGTGTAAGCCCCTCACTGCCTTAGGACTGCCCCACACCCCTCTGGGTGCACCAGAGGTGGGAGCTCTTCCCAGGGCTCTCTCTGCCGGCTCAGAGCAGGGATCAAGCAGTGGACCCAGCAGGTCACCTGGGCACTGCTGGGGACACACTGGATAAGACCTCCGTGGTGGCAGATAAATATCTTGGTAAGAGAAATAACAAAGATACCATTTTGCCAAACATCTGAATGAAGGAACTAGCCCTGCCCTGTAGTATATTGTATTTCACTGCCCTTCTGCTCACTGGGATTTATAACTATTCTTCTATTTCTGCCCCAGGAGCCCCCGTTTAGAGAGACAACTTGGAGAGAGTCAGGAAATCCAAGGACTAAGCTGGAAGAGAAGAAAACATGCTTGGATAATGTGCTGCACACCAGTGCCACTGGTGAGAGTGACAGAGGAGAGAGCTGAGGAGAGAAACAACAGCTCAGTTTGGACACATCTCTGAGGAGCCAGAGCAGCCTGCACTCGAAACAGGCATTGTATCTGCAGTACAGGTGCTCTTTGCTAGACTACCTGTCGGCCCACAGGTGAATCCCCTTATTAGTTTTACTTAGCTGGCACAACCCCACTAGTTTCCCAGGTGGACTCCCAATACAGCTGTCAAAATCCTAGTCTGCCATGCTTCTGCTCTTTAGGGGTTCTTTCCAGCAGCTGGGAAAACTTTCCTTTTTCCTATGCATTCCCTTCGCTGTTAGAGCAGACTAGTGAGTAACTTTTCTGCCACAGCCTTCCTGACAGTTGTAGCACTCCTGGGAAGAAACCTCTGCTGGTTCCCACTCCAGCCCTGCCCTCATCCCTGATGGGACCACTCTCTTCAATCCATGCTGGAACTGAGGTGACCTGCATTTATGGGCATCTTCATGTGACCCCACAGGCAGATAGATCTCCATGGCCTTCATGCCCAAGTGGACTGCAGTCCAGCATCTCCCATGTACCCTCCCATGTACCCCAATCTTCAGTGATGTAATCCGTATTCCTGAAGTCGTCTATCTCAGACATATTTTATGTACAGCAGACATTTTCTTCTTTAGACAGGCTAAAAAGCCTTTATCAGTTTTCTTTCCAGGGTTAAACAGAGGCATCTGTTTTGTTTTCACAATGGTTAAATATCTAAGGTCTCCTTGAATGGGGATGAACCCCAGCAGTCTGTGTGCACCAAAATTCATCAGCCCACTCTGTGCACCCCACACGCACGCCATACCCAAACCCCTCGTTTTGCCAGTTTCAGGCCTCACGGCTGCTTCAAAGGAGAGTCAAGATCCAGAGCAGCCTGTCAGACCTGGGGTTTCTTTCCCGAAATGTCCCCCCTTATGGCACAACAGATATAAGTGGTCTGATCTCCCAGGCCTGCAGAGAAAGAGCTGGGAGGTGCCAGCGAGACTCCAGCTGCACAATAGGAGATGCAGAGCTTGTCTCTGGACCAGGATGTCTTCAGTGGCCAGGCCTAAAAATGCTGACACTTTTACATTGATAAAGTAAGTGCAGGGATATCTCTTTGCATTTCAGGTGCAGGGCTGTGTGTAAGAATAAGGTCCCTGTTTGCAAATGAGTTGTGACAGAGGATGATGTGATCAGACCTGGCTGGAGAACCGGGAAGAGGCAGCTACAACCCAGGCCAATGGTGTAGAGCAGTGAGCGCAGAGGGAGGGAGTCAGCAGTGAGGCAGGAGAGAGGTTTTTGACATTTTAAACTCAAATGCAAACACTATGAGAGGAAAGGGAACGCAAGAGAGTGATCAGTCCATGTGTCCCTTAGGCATAGAGAACCAGGACACTGAACAGTCTTATAATGCTGAGTGATATGGTACTTGTGAAATATGCTCAGATTGGGCTGAAATAGTCACCAGCCAGAGTGAACAGAGCTCAGTACATCAGTACTCCCAGGGGAAATCCACCACCTCCCCACCGCTGTGGAGTGTCCCCAGGGGCACCTCTCACTGGGCCATACACATCCTTGTATGAGGGGTCAAACCAGCTTCCTAATGGGACCCTTCACTTTTGTTAACAGTGCTGGGACATGAGGAGAGCAGAGAGATCTCTCTGCTCCGCAGGGATGCTCCCAGGCCTGCAACTGCACCCTCCCACCCCTGAAAACTTGGCCCAGCCAATTAATCTGTGCTGATCTGCCTTTGCAGACAGTTTGTCCCATGAATTTTTAGTTGGTTACTCTGAAAGTCTGAAAAACAACAATTGGTCTTAGTGTTATCTCTTTTGGAGCCAGCTGCTTCCTCTTGGTATCAAACTTGGAAGAACCCCATAGCCACTGCTGAAAGGCCTTTTCCCTTTCCACATTTAAAGATCTTTTCCAAAAGCAGTTGCTAGGATCTCCTTGGTGGGGATTAAAAGGCTTGGAAAAAGCCAATGCAAGTGTTAGTTTTATTGAGACTGAGCAGGCTGTTCTTCCCTGATAGCTGCCTGACGTTGAGGGCAGGAATCACAGGAAAGCATCCACAGCTGGCTCCAGGGCAGCTTAGCAAAGGAGGAAAGTCATGGCTTTTTCTGTGCTGCATGGTAACACAAAGGCAGGAAATGGAAGAATGGGATTCACCTGGTGCAGAGCAAACCCTGCCATCCAGATCAGCACTGTCCTGGCTTGGGTGGTTGTACGTGGAGGCTCCCAGGTGCCTCCCTGATCTCCAGCTTAGCTGAGCCAGCTATATTCATCCCACATCCCTAATGCTGGCAGCCACAGCTAGGGAGGAGCAGGAATTTCTCAGCACACCATGCTCTACTCCACCAGAAATCTGCTTTGGGAGAGAGCTGTGAGCAGGTTTGGATACTGGAAAGCAGTTATGCAGGCACTGCATTTCTCTTTTCAGGGACAGGATGAAAACCTTCGATTCCTAAGTTTTCAGGATAGCACTTTTCAACCATAATAGGTATGCATAACCAGACATAGAAGCCAGCCACAGTATAAGGTTTTCTTTCCCTTTCAAGCACCCCATCTCTTCCTGGGGCTCCCTCACTAGCATACAAGGCTGGGACCAAGAAATTGCAATTCTAGTCTATTGGAGTTGGATTTTGAAACAAACAGTTGCCAAAACAGTACTAGCAGCATGACTCTACAAGGCAAACCCTTCCAGAATGGTTTACTTTCACACAATAGTGTTTTCACCAGTCTGGTTTGAAACAGTTTTCTGAACAGAATGAAATTCCAAGGGCTCCTTTGCTGGATAACCTTGACAGACTAGTGTCCTTTCTTAGCTGGGGAGGGAGCAGACAGAATTCATGTGCCAAACCCCAAAACTCTATAGGAAAATTTCTGTTGAGTGAAAACTGAGCCTCAGTTTGTCACTGTTTGAGAAGGTATTTTGTAGATGTCTTGAAGTCCTCAGACTAAAGATGTGAATGAGGGCAAAGCATTATTGGTAGATAATGTGATCCTGGCTTCAAACCTGCTTCTCCTGCTGCTTCATGGATCTCCATATCTTTGACAGAGAGTGTTAGAGCAAGAAGGACAAAAATGCTGAATCGCTCCCAGCTCTGGTAGTTGAGGAGAGGGGGTTTTGTGGAGAAGTGACCTAGGGGCTTTGAGCACCAGCCTCTGCTAGCTGTAAATACAAACCACTAAAAAGCACCAGAGCTTTCCCACTGAAGTAAAGGTATTGGGAACAGGAGATTAATGGGTTGCCAGCTGTGTCAGCGTGATAAGCCAAGCAAGAACCCAGATGCTTTCAGTTGAAAATGGATTGAGACCTCAGCAGGGACACATGGCAAATCAGCCAGAAGCCACACATGGAAAACTGAGCAAGGCAGCACGGGCAAACATTCCTTATCTTCGCTTTACGTCAATAGAAATGGCATTGTAAAAGAGGCAGCAAAGTATTTGCTGGAGAGGAGGAGGGAAAAGTCCACAAGCTTTCTTGGCTGTACACGTAGGTTTTAAAATGCTACTGTTTTCCTCGGAAACTTGTCATTGAAAACAAGCATCCAGCAAAAACCACCCAGCAAGTTCTTCCAGAAGGCTTATTTGCTTGTTTTGGTGGATTTAGCCAAGCTGTGCTGGCAGGAATCTGCCTGCCACTGCTATTGTGCTCCAAAGGTGGTCGGGAAAGTACAATCTCTTAAACCAGTCTAAAGCACAGCTGTGATAATTACACCATCTACTATGATTTGCCACAAAATAGGACTCAGGGGAAAGGCAGACCTCAGAAATCGGGGTTTTCTACAAGGTGATGTTGTCTGCAGCCATGTCCCTGTTTCCCACAGCTCCTGCTTTTACAGCAGCCCAGCGCAATTACCTTCATCGGCTTTTCCTTTGCTTTCTGGTTTTATTGTTTTCTTTAAGGCTTATTAACAGAAGAGTGGATGAGGCCCAGATTTCTTGTGTGAGGTTTTTTTTCTTTTTTTTGGTGGTGGTGGTACTTCTCATTTTGCTGAGTTTCCATTTTGCCTTAAAGCAATTGTATGCAAGAAAAGTCATCTTTCCTACCAGAGGCAATACCGAGGAAGAAGAAGACTCGGCAAGAAGAATAACAATTAAGGTAAGGCCATAAGTAGGTTTTGCCTCCTCCTCCTCCCTCAGTTTTGCAGCCCCACCCTGAGAGGGTAATGGGCCCTGACTGCAACTCTGCTGTCAGTGCCCTGGAGCAGGGAAAGGCACAAATATTCCCTCCACACAGGTGTGCAGGTGTCAGTGGGAGGTGAGCTGGGAGAAGAAACAGGCTAGCATAAACACAGCTGAAGCCTCACAACCTGGATCCGTATGGCCCCTGGATCCATCCCTGCCCTGCGGATCCTCGGGCTGGCCGGAGCAGAGCTCGTCACCGGGTTATGGGCAGGGCTGGACTCACTGCAGCTGGGTGTCTTAGGGCAGGGCCACCCACTGCACACCAGTGGGGAGCTGCAAATCCCCACACCAGGTGCACAGGGCTCTGCAGGGACTTTAGCTGTGTGCCTGGGAGCTGGCTGTGGAAACCTGAATGTGCTCTGTCAAAAGGTCCAGTTGTTCAGGCATCAAAGTAATGGTATTACTCATAAAAATAATTTCAAAATAGGATTGTTGATAAAATAGCGCATTTTTGTATAATGCCATAATTAAGGAACCCAGATTCTCTGTATTTTCAGTCCCTGAGACCATAGTAATGGACATGATTCAAGAATAGAGACAGATGACCCAGTAACTGAATGACTGATCATCTCCATCTTAACACACACATGGGGAAAATGAATGGAAATGTTGGAATGGAGAAAATGAAAAATCTATGGTGCTGAACTGCTTTCGGTTTTTCTCAGGAGAGGAACTTCAGGCAATGTGTCTGTAAAGCACTGAGCAGCTTCCACTCTTCCTGACCCCACCGATTTCCTCTGCACAAACTATCCATATGGATTTGACATGTGGCCTCTGAGAGGCCCTGAGGCCTCATATGTCTCAGTAAGTCAAAACGTATGGGGTAGAGAAGCTATGTCCCTGCCTAAGCTTCTGCAAGTCCCTCAGGGTCAAGTTAAGTGCAAGCCTGATCCTGTTCTCTGGACCAGGCTTGCCTGGCGTGTAGTTTAAGCTGCCCAGCCTCACCAGGCTGAGTTTCATCTCAGCTGCAGGGCTCAAAGGAGGTGGCCCCTGTCTTGCCCCATGTGGTCCTGGGCTGTTCAGCATCCCCACCAGACCAGGGGCACATCTCCATGGCTTGCTCATCCTCGCCAGCCCGAGGGGCTTCAAGCCCTGGAGCTGGGGCAGAAGGTTAAGAAAAGAGAGGGCTGTGGGACTTGAAGGCTTCTCTGGAGCCATGTACCCCTGTTAGTGTTTCTGTGAGTCTGCTTCTCCCTTCGGACCCAGGGGCTTAACAGTACTTCCCTACTCCTCAGGGATGCTGGGGTGAGTCAATCCTTTAAAAGCTGTGCACTGCTGAGACACCAAGTCTACAGCCACATAAAATAATAAGACAGGCTGGGGAATGCTTTCCACGCCCAAGACCCATTGGCATGCCCAGCCATCCCCAGGGAGACAAGCTCCTGTCCCCCAGAGCAGGAGAGCTGTGCCCAAACCACCTGCTGAGAACCACCCTGGCTCCTGAAACATGCCTGGGCGTTGGCTCCAGGAGTATTTGCTTGGTCTGGGACAAACTCATGCAAGGACAATGCCAACCATTTAATTGTATGGGCAACTGCCTGGGCCTGTGCCCTGCCTCCACTTTATTAATTTATTAGTACCTTGCTGCTAGCCTACACTTGTACAGACAGAGAGCTTGCCATGAGCAAGGGCAATAAAGTTCCTGTGAGGGGAAAGTTCAAAGCATTTTATTTGTTTTATAAGAAAAAGGTGCATTCTCCTCTGCAGTTCAGTCTCTCTGGTCACTGCAGAGCTGGGCTTGGTCGATGCAGGTAGTGTGATTTTTTTGTGCAGTGCCTGGCAGAGGGAGCCTCGGTGGCCACGCATCATTGCCACCCCAGCAGATGCTGCTGCTGCTGTTATGAATAGTACTGCAGCCAGGTTTAAGACAGGGATGTAATGCTCTGAGTGGCCAGCTTATCAAAGAGAACAAAGAAATTATTATAGGGCCAGGGAAAAAATAAGGGGGAAAAAAAGCTAAAAGAAGACAAAGAGCCATTGACAAGAGACACAAATTAGCTAGGTCTCGAGTGTCCTTCCCCATCTGATAAAACAAAAATGTCCAGAGCAAAAATTAACAAAAAAAATATGAGGAGTAGAATATCTCTGTTTAGCTCCAGGTACTGACTACCACACAGGGCTCTCTTTTTTTTGTTGTTCCCATGCTTTGGGTTGTCTTGGGTCTCAGTTAGTGTAGAGCTGGTAGCATGTGTGTGTGTGGTGCAGTTCCCACGGGTTTGAAAGCTGCATTTTGCAAAGGAAGGGAGGCCCTCCTGAAGGGCAGCAAAGGAGCAAACTGGGCTCAGAGGATACAGGAATGTGCTTTGGCTGCTCCTAAGGAAGTACATCTAGGGGTAGGAATTAGCACCAGAAAAGCACTCAAAACTAGAGGCAAATCCTACAGGTGTTTAGGGTTGGGAAGACAGCGCTGAATAAAAGCAATGCAACAGAAAAGGAAAGCTGTGGAGAGTGCTGCTCCTGGGCTGCTCTGGGGTATATTGGTTGTTGCTGGCTTGCTAGCCAGCACTGAGGTGAAGGAAGTGTGGGCTGTCCCTGCAAAAGGGCCTCATGAACAACGGGGAACTGAACACTTCACTTTTGCCACACCAAAGAGAAAGGAAATGATCCGTTCTCCACAGCACATGGATGTAAGTAAGGAAGCAAGTAATGAGCTCAAACTGCAGCATGGAAAGCTCAATACAGATGGCAGAACACACTTTCCAGAGGTGTGGACAATTGCATATTGCAGTTGCCTTCAGGGACTGAGGCATCTCTAGCAACATGAGACGCCCAGGACTGTCAGGAATGGTTAGGGACAGCTGATTTTGTTTCTAGGTAGCTGGGATGCAATGGTGTTTCCTGACAATTGCTCTTCCAACCATACTTTTGTAGAACAATCCAAAGACTGTCAAGTGCTGTGGTTCCATGGTGATTTTCACTGACAACAGAAAGGAAACCAGACAAAGCCTAGGGTACATTTCAGTGCTTTTGCTCTTGTCTGTGTGTGTGGAAGTAGATGCACCTGCTCCATTCACTTTCTCTCCATTCACTTCACTGACCAGCTCCTCTTGTCCTGTGGATCACCGGTGTGTCCCTGAAGGGCAGCCTGAAAACCACAGGACCACATCTCCTCATGGGAGCCCTTTTGGGTCCCTTCCTGGTGTGTGCCCACCTGCCCAGTGCCAGGCACTGCCCAGGGGACCACTTGTCTCTGTGGGTGAGGCACACATGGATGTTGGGTTCTGAGCAAAGCCCTGCCGGTCTCGTGCTGCTGCCACTGCCTGCGAGAAGACATAGTCAAGACCTGTCAGATGTACAGCTGTGTGCTTTTAAGTGCTGTCTGTCCTGGGTTTGCTCTCCATCAGAGAAAGATTGCTCTCCATCAGAGAAAGATCACAGAAACAAGAAATGATACCTGTTTCTTACAGCTTTGTGTTTGAAAGTAGAAGTTGTTCTTAGCTTTATTATATCATTTACCTATATGATGCCATCTCTGTATGGTCTCACTGGAAAAATCTCCATTTGGTATGCAGTGATTCCTCTTTCCTTCCCTGCTGGATTAATAGGCTCAGCTAGTACCCTCGAAATTGGTGTAAATTCCTTTGACTTTGCACAGCAGCTAGTGGCACCATGGGTTATTCAGTCAACACTTCCCCAGCAATCTTATTGCCATAGCATGAAGCAGAAGGGGAAAACCCTATCCTTGTTAGTAAATAATTAAAATTTGTTTGTCAGTAAACTGAGGAAGCATGAATTGAAGGTGAAGAAATAAAAACTTTTTTTTTTTTCCCAATGCAGTGAGAACTGGGTTCTGCAAACCCACATGCAGCTTGCTTCCCTGTTAACTGAAGCGTAAATGTTCTTGCGTTCAAGGCCTCTCTCCCCTGACTGGAGCTCTTCTGCATGGCTTGTCCTTCACAAGCTAAGTGACAATAATAAATTGTCCTACTTAAGCAAGGGACCTATTTCACCTCCTCACCACACTCATTAAAAAATGGCAATGCTAAATACACTTAAAGATCAAAGGCCTGGTATGCAAAACAGTCCTGTGCAGCAAATTGATGGGCTTCTTAGGGTTTCGTCGCTATGGTGCTATTGCCTTGACAAGTAAAAAATATCCCTTGTCAGCCTCTGTGGGAGCCTAGATGGAGAAGGAACCATCAAAAAATAACTGAATACTGTCTTTGACTACAGTCACTGAGTGGTTAATTTTTTTTTGAGCTTTAATCATCCTTGACTTCAGGTTTGGCCATTAACCCACTAACTGATCATTAACTCTGCTGACTGGATGACTGATTTCCAGAGGACTGGTCCAAAGCAGGATTGGTTTTTAGGTTTTTTTTTCTGAAGGACTTTAATATCTCCTACCAGCAGACAGACAACCTATTGAATCCACTGTAAGGCTCTGGGGTTGAGCAGGGAGGTACTTGCAGGTTATCTGCATAGAAACACACTGCTCAGAGCTGATAAACTCACTGACACTCTATCCTGCTTTCCAATTTAACTCAAGCCTTGCTAAGCAGCAGGAGTAACCTCACTGAATTGTTGGGGGTCACAGCTTGAGGTCCTTAATCAACATTCCCAGCTTAATCAACGGGAGTTTAGCAAGCCTAAAACGCAAATCAGGATATTTCTGGTATTTACCCTGGTGCTTGTCCTTTTCTTTCCAGAACAGCTGGTTCAGGAAAAATGTAATGTTGATGCAGAAATGATCAAATATCAATTTGACTTGGTTTTTTTTTACCTCTTCTGTCTTTAAAATGCCTACAGTTGAAATTTTCTAATGGCAATTTTGCTGGTTAGAGAATGACTTGCTAATAAATGAAAGGTACATTTTTTTTCATTAATAGACTATTCTGACTCACAGTCCATATCCTAAGCCACAAGACCATCCTGCCTTCCTGACTTGAGATCCATAAGACCTAAGAAGCTGACTCTGACTCAGCAGAGAAGGGCTGGGATTGGACTGTGTTTGCTATGTGTATCTTTCTTCCGAACACAACACAGACAGAAATAAATTAGGAAAAATCCTCTTGTACACTGGCCCTGATTTCTCCCTGGGAATCACTGGGGTTTTGATTGCTCCCTTTGGTATGAGAATGAATTAAGCTCAGATTTATAAATAGCAGTCTAACCACCCCTGTGCTGACAGGCACAAATGTCAGGAAATATGTAGTTAGTTCCACAGGCGCTGCATCTTTGAACTTTAATTTTAAGTACCTCTGTCATACCAGGGCAAGCAGAACAACACATCTGGAACGAAAAGGTTCCTGCTAGACTTTTCACACTAACTATTTCCAGCTTTCTTCCAGATAGGAGTTTTCAGCAAAATGTTTTCTAATTGGAAAATTCTGATTCCTTAAAACTATTGTTTTTCTTATGAGAGCTACAAAAGAAAACATGCCCAATACATCTCTCAAATAAAAGTAATAAGGAAAAAATTATGACTATCAAAGCATCACTTTTTCCATTGTTGACATTTAGAATAATGTTTTCTTTATTCAAATGTCCTCTACAATTTAAATAATTTTAATTTCAAGTAGTAATAATAATAAAAATCTTGAAAGCACTGAAATTTAATATTACAGTTGACTCAAACTGCATTTTTATTGTTTGCCTGCAAATATTTTCCACGGCTTCATTTTCTATCCCATTTTGTGACATGACTTTTTCCATTTCAAGCACCTTCTCTCGGCTGAAAATAGTAACCAGATATTTTGTGCCTGAATAAAAAATGGGGTGAAATTTCAGCTAAGACAGCCCACATGTGCCTTTGGAATATATTCACAGAGGAGCAGCACACCTGTGCTATGGCTTCGGATATAATAGCAAGGCTTTGCTGTAAGTCAGCCAGGTGAGGAGTGCTCCACCAGACTGAACATGCTGCCACCCTCCTGTGAGGAGCTGCTAGCATGAGGGTCAGCGGGACAACAAAGTGGACAGGACGAGACAAAAACTGGGGTAGAATAATTTTTCTGTGTACGTTTATTGAATTTTTCCATTGCAGGAGTGCAATCATGTTGATTCACAGTTGGCAGGATGAATGTCCCAGTGTAACAAAAGCACCAGGTTTTTGAGTATTCATTTCCAGTGCTAAAATCCCACATAAAAATCTGTTCGTGTGCATAGGGAGGGACTATTGCTGATGGAGGCAAAGCTCACAGAGAAGTACCAGCTGTAGTACTGGAGCCAAGAAGTTGCAGAGGCAGCTGCTGTCTGCCTTTCCCGTGTTGCATGCCTGCCTCCAGCCCTGCAGAGCGGTGGGACCAGGAGTGGCATCAGTAGCACTGGCTGCATCCAGCACATGTGTAAAGCTGCCTCCTCAGGCTCAGGCTGTGGCGAGATGACATTAGAAAGATTTTTCCAGCTCCCAGCAATGAAATAGCACCTCTCTCAAGCAGTTCATAGCAGGGCCTCAGGCAAAAAAACCCCAGTATAACCACAGCCACCTCCACAGTCACAGTTGTCACTGCCCCTGAGGGCAGAAGCCACAATAAAGCCTAGACCCAGGAGCAGCAGCTCTGTGCCAGCTGCGCTTGCTGCGTGCCCTGGGCTGGGATCGGAGCTGATGGGGCCGAGCTGCTGGCTCCGGGGCTGCCGGCACAAGGAGCGGCAGAGCTGTGCAGCTCTGGGGCTGCTGTACAGCTTGGGTGTTGTGCTGGATGATGGGCTGTGGGCACGGGTGGTAGTGGTAAGCACTGCAGGACTCCTGGGCTGTAGGGCTGCTGGGATGTGGGGATGCTGAAATTCAGGCATTTGGGAATTTGGGGCTTGGTGCTAAGGCTGCGGGTCTTCAGGGCTACAGAAAAGGACATTGGGATGCAAGTCTGCCGGTGCGCTTGGTTGTGGGACTGCTGGGACACCGAGCTGGGGAGGTATGAGGCTTCTGGGTGCTGGGCACAGGGAAATGTTGGGCTGGAGGGCTATGGGATCCAAGGCCGCAGGGGTGCTGAGTGGAGGGGCTGCAGGACTGCGGAGCGGCGTGCAGGGGCTCTGCGGGGCTGCGAGGCTGGCTGCTGGGCTGTGAAAGGTGCGGGGTGGGGGGATGAGGGGCTGCTGGGCTGGGCTGGGCTGGGCGCGGGTCGTAGCGGCGATCCCGGGATGCGGCAGCGGCGGGCTCCCTCTGCTGGCCCTGGAGCGGCCACTTCCCTGCACGCCTGTGCCCTACTTCAGCCGTAGCAGCAGCCTGAATTCACAGAGATATCCACAACATCTTGGTGGGGTTTTTTCCCTTTGTGCCTAGAACTGGCAGCAGGAGCCTGCGTGCCCCATATGCGGTGTCCTGTGGCACCATCAGGTTACTGATTTATTCCATTAGCCACACCTTAGAGATCACAGCTTCGCACTCTGAGGCCAGTTTTCCACTGGCTGGCGTCACTCACAGGACACCAAACTTTGGCATCATCCTTGTTTTCAGCTTGCTGTGGCCGTGTGCATCGCAGAGCTGTGAGCAGGAATGGCACCTGATGCCTTCAGCATCCCTCTTTCCAAACTGCACAGCAACCCCACTAAGCACCACAACAAAACTCTGCTTATAGGTACTTAATGAATCTAACTCTCCTTCTCCCAGGGACAACTGGGACACATACACAAGCACTGCATGGCAGGGGTGTTTTTATTTCCTTATTGGATACTTTTGCTTCCTCCCCTAAAAATCCTCCACTGTCAGGCATGTCCTGGTGTAAGTACAAGTAGGCTGTGCTGCACTTATTTCTTCATCTCCTCTCAGATGAACTAAATAATTGCTCACCTGGTTATCTGCTCATAGGCAGTGCCAGCCCCTCAGACACGGCACACAGTACAGCGAGTTTCCCAGAGCTGTCCCGTACCACTTGTGCAGTGTTAGCAGCACTGCTACACCTCAGGGAGCGAGACCTGGCAGTGTTTCTCAGCACTCACATGCTCCACGGACCACTTCTGGAGCTTTGTTCAAGCACACAAAACCTGATGCTTGAACTGCTCATGAACAGCAGGAGCAAAACACACTGGTTTTTACCCAGTTTTTAATTTGCAGACCCCCATATTTTCCAACAGAGGTGCAGACTATCTGTCACAAATTTAAGGCAACTGGCAATAGGGTTGATTTTCTTAGCTCCCTTTTCCCTACAGATAGCCCTCAGGGCCTGCAGACAATGGGCTGCAAACTGTTGGCATTGATAGATGAGCTTCCTCCCCTTCCACACAGCTTGGAAAATTGCTTGCCTGTCTCTTATTTAAACAAATGAAATATTCCAACTCCAGAAAATGCTAAAGCTAATAATGGAAAGAGGGACCAGCTTAGGACTTGAGTCTCCTACCTCCTGATTCTTTCTATCCCTACCCCCTCTCTTCTATCACCCCCTTCTTAGATTTTAATTTAGTAAGAAAGTGCACAAACCCAGAATGTTAACCAGGATATCTGGGCGAGGTGAGGGACAGAAAAATCATTTGAAAGGTATTGGTGTTTCAAGCTGTAACCTTGATGTAGGATTTGAGCTGGCAAGGTGGGGATTTACTGTCTTTCTACAGCAGCAACACCAAAAAAAATCACTTTCTGCCTTTCCTGCTCCTGACAGGCTCTTCGGCCTCAGCCGAACAGTATTCTCCTCATCAGCACCCAGGGATGGGAGTCTGTCATAGAAAGAACCAAACACAGATAGCTGCAGCACCAGCATGAATACAGATACGCAGAGCAGGAACACATTTTGTGCTGCAGACCCCTGGAGGCAAGCTTGGCTTGCAGCTCGCATACATGCGTGCCAAGTTACCTGTGTGTGCTGCAGTGTAGGCGTGTTCAAACCCTTGCACTGCAAAATACTGGAGCTATTTTAAGGATGGGGAAGCATCTGGCTAAAAAACAAGCCTTGTGTGTTTGGGCCTGGCTCATTTAAAACCCTTGTTTCTTCCGGAATATTGGAAGTAATGAAAGTGCCTGCAGTAAAATACCTGATAAGCCTCTCCTCCTCTATAGAGAGGGTAAATGCATGTCATTTTCCAATTAGCTCTTGCTCTGAGCAATTACATTGATCAAATAATTGAATAAGTGACAGGAATGTGAATTCTGGAGACAGTTAATTTCATTCATCTGCCAGTTTATAGCCTGACTTGCATGAACACATAAACCAGGCTAACGTGTTATTTATAACTTTGAAAATGCAATTATAATAGTCAAACATGAAGAGTTGTGTGTGCAGAGAGGAAGGCTTCTGCTAGTAAATTATAATAATAGCATAATGAGGGAATTTGTTCTTTATAGCCAGCATGTAGGACAGGAAGGATGTGAGGCTTGTGTTTGAGAGAGTGAACAAGGTTGGTGTCAGCATTAGCAGGTGGAGCAGTGGCCCTGGCCTGACCAGGGGGCAGAGGGGCAACTAAGCCTTACCCTCCTGTTTTGTGAGATATTGTGCGTGTCCTGCCCCAGGGACTGTCAGTGAGGGCTAAACATGTTCCCCAGCTCCCCATACTCTTCTCTCCAAGTGAAGCTGAGCATCATTTTTGAGGGAGAACCAGGACTGTGATCCTTTGTGTGAAGGTGAGTACAAGAGAGACAAACTAGGTGTTTCCTACTTGGGGTTGGTCTTGGGTGAGCATCACGGTGCTCTGGAAGAAGCTCCAGTTGAGTGTGCTCGACTGCAAGTTACTTGGAACAACCCTTGAAGTCAAAACCAGGTCCTTACTTCCATCAAAAGCATCAATCCTTCTTGCGAGTTTTCTTCAGGAAAAATAATAATAATGGTAATAATTTTTTAAAAAGCTCATCAGGAATGCAAAACGTTTGATTTTCTTTGTAAATCTATCTTTAGATTGTCTTAACTGATTGTACCTTTTATCTGAACCCCCTGTGGCAACCTGGCCTACCATCCAACAGGCACTAATTAGGAGAGATACACAGTAATAAAAGGAGTGTGCAGGCATGAGCCACTGCCTCACAGGGAGTATTACCTGGTTGAGTGCTACACTGGCTGCAAGGAGGAAATCTGTTCAATTAATTGCTTCCTGATTAAAGGCATTTGCAGTCTGGCCCTTAAATCTTCAAGGCCTAAAAACACATGCTGAGTTAAATATGGGATTTGCTCATAGTACTCAAAAACATTGCCCCAGACAGCAGAATTCAGTGCAGTAATTTTGGTTGGAAATAAACGCTTTCCAGTCTAAGCATATTTTACCCCAAGCCAAGTACTTAGAAAGTGCTCCAGTCCAAACTAAACGGCCATAGAAGGATTTGTGTGGTATAAAACAGTTTCTAAACCAGCTCAGTTGAGCTCACCATTTTCCTGTGAGGACACGCTCTTGCGGGAACTAATTTCACAGGGCATGAGGCAGCAGAGGCAGAAACCCCACAGGATGTCTCAGGCTGAAAGGCTATTTAAATGGTAATAAAGTTCAGTGGATGACAAAAAATAGCGGCTGATTAGAGGCACACCAGGAGAGGGGCTATCTGGTGTGAAGCTGCCGGGAGGCGGCGGCACTGGGGCCCTCTGTTCCCTGCACACATCTCTTGTCACCAAGCAAACAAGATGGGGCTTAATCCTGCCGGGAGGGAGGAGACCTATTTCAGGCCAGTGGACAGCAGGTGGAAAATGCTCACCACGGGAGGTTCTGGAGCTGGGTAAAATGAGGGAGGGTGGTGTGTGTCAGGAGGCTGGGAAAATGCCAGCCAGCAATGGTGTCAGGCTCGGGTGGAGCCACATCTCAGAACAGCAGGTGATCCAGCCTCGATGTGCACCCTTCCTGAAGTGGTGTAGTTTCCCGAGGGCATTTCCAACACCCTAACATGGTGTCACATATTACAGCCAGTCAGAGGAAGTGAGTTTATTTTAGCGTGTCCAACGCTGTTATTGCTGCCTCCTGGAAAGTTGCAGCACTGATGATTTATGGAGCCTACTGCTCCCATGGAAGAAAGGGTAGGTTTTGTTTGGGATCACCATTTGTCACACTAGAGCTGAGGTGTCCCAGAAACACACATTTTGTTTGCTCATGTGCTGCCGTTGCTCTAATGCTACCCTTCCATCCCTTCTTTGCCAGTTGTTTTTGCAAATTTCAAGAGAAATTTACTGATCCTCCACTCATGAAAAGCACTTTAGGATCTAATTGCCTCTGACTATAGGAGTGGGCCTCCCAAATTCAGGGGGGTATTTTCAGTTTGTGTTTAAGCACCTTGCTGGGTGGAAGTCAGAGGGACAAATATTACAGATCTTTCTTTGCAAGCCTCCCAATCCCCCTCCTCCCCACCAATTTTGTCAATGGCAAGAGCAGGCAGGGAGTTAAATAGTCTGAATTGTGCTAGGACAGATGTACAGACTGTAACTCAGCATTCAGTTTGACATCCTTCCTCCACAGAGCCAGTCTGGCACCTCTGCTGGAGAAGTTATACTGTGGAGTGGGAAAACAAACAATCCTGCCAATTGTTAGTGAGGGGGAAATAAAGCAGAGCAGAAGCTGGTTGTCAGAGATCTGCATTTTGAGAGAAAAGTTCACTGAATCCTGAGAAAGGAAGGATTCTCTGCAGAGCTTCAAGTACTCTCCTGACAACCCCATCCTGCAGGAGCTGGGGCTGGGAGCTGGACTTCTTCCTATTGAGAATACTGGGTTTGAAAAATTAACGTAACAGGAATCCCCAGCCTGCAGCAGTGCTGTGAAGCTATAATTAAAACAAAATAAAACAAAGCAAAACACATGAGTCTGACTGGTACAGACTGTTGTCTGTGAATTGTGATTTTTAGCAACAGTGGGAAAGACTCAAAGCCCAGAGAACTCAAAGTCCAGAAGTCTGGAAGAATCTGAGGCAAAGTTTTCCCTCTTCCCAGTCAGTCTGGGAAATGTCTGAAGAGCAGATCTTAATTTCGCCCAAGTTTGCAGGGGTTTAGATTCACATGCTTTGTGTGACCATGGATTTGGCTAACTCTCTTTCACCTTCATGAGAATCTTGATTTTGTTTGGGTCATTTTCTGGGAGGACAGGGGAAGAACTGTGTGTTGGTGCAATTAGACGAAGAGCTGTATGCTTTTAATTTTTTTTTTTAAATAACTTGAAAACATCATCAATCCAAGCATCTCCAAGGTTTTCCCAAGCAGCAGCGAAGTTAACACTACCTGCTCGTCTCCCTGGTCCACCTTCCCCGTTCCCAGTGCACTGCATTCACTAATCACATGCCACGATATTATTAGCACATCTGAGCAAGATCCCAGCAGCTGGAGGGCCACATTACGTTTTGGGCAATCTAAGACGATGCCTCAGAGCCCAGCTCCTGCCTTGACACGAAGGGATCAATCTCTCAGCTTTCGTACCTGCTTTTAGGTCTTGCATGGTGAGAACAGATAGAATGCGATCGCGTGTGCTTGCGGGTGGTGCCTGCGCCGAGCGGATGCTCACCAATGCAGAGGTCCCGTGGGACCCCCGCTGGTGGCCCTGCGCCATCGCAGCTCGCTTCAAGAAATTCGGGGAGCAGCTTTTCTCCATCCTCCCACAATATCTTCCGCTTCAGTCGGAATGGGATGCTCTGCCCATCGAAAGGAATGCGGCTACTTCGTGGGGAGGGAAAGAGAATAAATACCACAGGGCCACAAAAGGGTGATCTAAAATTGCCTTAAAACTGCCCTGATCAGCCACGTAAACCCCTGGGAAGGGTACTACTGCTCAGTGGTCAGCACAGGCCAGGTCCCTTGCCAGTACTTTCTCTCTGCTGTGTCAAACTGAGCACATCTGTAGCAGAGAATCTAGATCAGCTTGTAACCCTGAAATTGAGAACTGTATTACAGGGCATGTTGAGGCTGCTGAAGCTGTATAAGCAAAGTTTCCTAAATACACCAGAGGTAACAACTCTGTGCTGAAGGTGGCTCAATCAAATTCTGATCTATTACTCCAGTCAACATCCCTTGAAATGATAAATGACATAAATCTATTTTCCCCACAGGTCACAGTGTTTCTCTCTCCACTATCCCTCAGACTTTGCAGGGATTGAAGGCGTATCACAACTCCTGAACCTGTGAGGAAAAAAATGTCTATGCTCACAGAGCTGCTTGACAGATAAGCCCCATCCCAGATTTGATTTTCTTCAGAGACAACACATTGAGGAGTCTGCAAAACTACTAGCATTTTATAATAATAGGTAACCCAATTAAATTGTAACAGTTGTGCAGCAAAGAGAATATAAAGGGTGTGTAATTTATAATGATAGGTGGTGGGGACCTTGTGTGTTACTGTGCTGGAGTGAAAAGCTGCACTGTAAGCATGAAGTTTCCCAGGAATTTCAGTCCAATATTGAAGTAAAATGACCAGAGGTCACACAAACTTGACTTTGAGAAGTCACTAATCTGAACATCCTACATGAGACAGACAGCTGCAGCTGGGGCAAGTGACTTTTCACATCTCTGCAGGGGCTTGAAGTGAAGCAGTGTTTTTCAAGCAGAACAAAAGTCATGTGTTGGTACCTTCCTTAAGGAAAGGCAGAAAGGTGAGATACTCTGCAGGACACCTGCCAACGGGATAAAACACCTCAGGAGAACATGAAGAACTAAAAACGAACAGTACAAGAATTAGAAAATGCAGAACACAAGCACTACCAAGGAATGAAAAAGAGTTGACCCTAACATCTGGATCATTCTCTACAGCATCTTCACTCCCCCAGCATGCTACCCAAAACCTGCCAAGCCACACTGCAGGGCAGCACAGCTTCCATGCCCGTGCCTGCTCACAGCCTGCTGAGGTTTCAGGGCACAAGGCTCCACCTAGTGAGGGAACAGGCTGTACTACACATTCAACATCCAAGTTAAGTATGGACGGACTCCAGACATAAAAAAGTCTGGAAGCTAACAAACCCTTTCGCATTACGCTGCCTGGGTGTTGATAATCCATCACACGCCCACCCAAAGTCCCATCAGACGAGAATACAGCCTCTCCCCTGTGTCCAGAAACATTTCCTTCCAGCCTCACCTCACTGAAGTGACTTTGTAAGAACGTACCTGAAGTGACATCGCTTGGCTTTCATCAGCTGGCTGCTGCTCACCTCTCCTTCACAAGGAACTGACCACTGGAAGTCCAACTTCAAACCAACATCCTCTTTCTGACGATCAAAACAAATACACCACTAGTGTTGTATGTCCAAAAATTTTAATACATGGTCTTCACCGTTCAGAAAAGTTATTGCAATAAATTCTAGTACATAAATTTATTTTTAAAAAATCATTTTATACCATTTTGTCACAGCAGCTAAAGGAAACCAGATTTTACATGCAGTTGTCTCAAAAAAACCAATATTAGTTTTCTCAAATCAGGAGACCTGTCATTGTATTATTCAGTAGTTACTGCAAATGCCAGCGTGAACACACTATCCCCACAAGCGTACAGCTCAGGAAAAGGAAAGTGCTGTTCCAAAACTGAAATTTATTAAACCATGACTAGTATAGGTTGATTTTTCTCTGTTAACTAAATTAACATAAAAGGGTCTTTAGTTTAATTTAATCCCACAACATTTTCTTTATGTTACTGTTTTTATTATGACTTTAATAATTCACAAGTTACAAAGTATCAATGCCACTTAGAGCACTTTATACAAATCCACACCTGTTTGAATTGTGACAGGCACATGAACATGGTTGATGACCCAAATGAAAAGCCAGATTCCCTGATCCATTAAAACCATCAACACAAGCCTGCTGCTCCATAGATGACAGCAGAGACAAAATCAGCAGGTTCAGTGTGCCATAAATAGATTGATGAAGGGCTCAGTGACAGAGGCATAACAGAGCACGTGGCAGAATTACATTCTACGTTTCATCCTCTGATGAGGGTAAGCTGTGCTACACCAGCTCGCAATAGAAGCATGAACTCCTTTTCAGCCTTATGTTACTGCTTGGGAGTTGGGAAACTACACTTCAGCTTCTTGCATAAAATCCTCAAGCATCACAATCATCAGTCTAGAGTTCTAGATCTAACCCTTCTCTTGCAAAGACACACACACACACACACACAAAGATAAGGCTCATCTGTATTTATTCTGCTTTCTTCTGCTGTTCAAAAAAAAAGAAATATACCTGTATTCACAGAAAAAAAAGCCATCTCTTCTCCCTCTCCTCCAAAATACCCATCACCACAGAGAGCTCTCATTTATAATACACTTGAAAGTATTTCTCAGATTAGGATGCTACCTTTGCCCAACTTAAACAGATGACAGAGATTCTATTACTTTGCTATACTTCACTAGGTTATGATATCTGAAACAGTTCACTATCGAAATAACACCAATAGGCCTCTCTCTCTTGGATATAACAAGTTATACAAGTTCTAACTCTCATTGTCCCTGTCCCTTAAAATAAAAGTAGAGCTATTTCACTGGTTTTAAATCAATTTAAACTGGGAGCAACAAGTGAAGTTACCCTTTAAAAACATTTTGTATGACTTTTTTTTGTGAATTGCTAGCAAATGGCCCAAACACTGAAAAGCAAGTGAGCAGGAACAATAGGATGCTTTGCAAAATCTGACAGTTCAAAGACATCCAAAGAGCAAGAGAACAAAACCCAGCCACTGAAGTGAAAACTGCATTGAAGTAGCACTGTGAAAACAGGGATAAATTAAGAAGTCTCAGCATAACAGTTATGCAGGATGTTTTACTGGTGATACCTTTTGTTTGTTCAGGCAGTCACAAGGCATTCATTACCATGATACAAACTGCAAAAGCTTCATTTTGAAAGTGCTACAGGAATAGAATACCTAATTATTCCAGTCAAGGACACTTTTTGAGGGACTAATACAAGGTTCCTTAACTGCAACATGATTTTCTCACAGCTAAGACAGTTTGCACCAAAGGGGAAGAAGTTTGCACAGCTTAGAAGTTGATGCTGACAGCTTTCCAAAGCCAGCCTTGACACAAGACTTGGCTCATTTTATTGTCACAGACATATACTGCACAAGACAGCCAACACCATTCAATCCAAACATAAGAGCATTTGTATAAACCTTCCCCATCAACAGTAGAATTGCCAACCAAATCCTTGTGATTTCTGCAAAAAGGACAGTTCTTCTTGCTTATTGCTGTATTACAGGAAATGATGCTAGTTCTTGCAGGAGACAAGGTGTATTTCAAAGTTCACATCTCTTACAAAAAGCCTCACAGTCTCTTCACCAGGTGCTGCTTCTGTACAGCAAAACTAGCATTCCATTTCTTCCGAATGAAACAGTCCTTTCAGGCCCTCTCCCTGCCCTGCATGTCTCAAGAGCATTTACGCCTCTTCACTATGGTTCCTACCAGCAGACGACAGCCCATAATACGTTTGTGACAGCATCTCAAGCAACAGCGCACACTTCGCACTGGACGTGACCCCAATTAGATCCATGAGAAAACATGGAAGAGGAACACAAAGAGAAAGGGAAGCAATTTATTCTCACTTCTCTTGAAGGGAACAAATGGTTCAGACAGCTATAATTTAGGCTGACAGGCCAGCTTATTAAACAGAAGAAGTCCTTTCATGCAAACACCAGAACCTATACTAAAAAACCATTTTTAATTTCAATCTGCCTCTGAAGTAAGAAACTGAAAAGTCTGCATTGCTACCACACAAATCACATTGTGCAAATCCATGTAATTTCTCTGCAGTGCTGAGTCACATCTGGATGGTGGATGTGCCTCGCTGAATACCACACCCTGGGAATGCTTCAGCACTTCCCCTCCTACCAGAACACTGCCTTAAAAAAGAATTGCTACAGTGACACGATGAGAATTGATCTTTTCCTGCCATATGCTGTATATATGTAAGACTTTCACAAACAATTGGCCAAAACTTGTATTACTGTTATTTCCCAAGTCACAAATACTATACAAGCCCTTTGTACAGGATATGCTGTCCAAGGACATGTGACCTCCACCTTATCACTTCCCTCCACCCCATCCACCAAGTAAAGCATTGCATGCTTGCAGGCATTGATTCAAAGTCGTCAGCTTCTGGAATGCAGCAGTTTAAGAGTTCTGCATCTTTCAGGGACTCCAAAAAACCCCGCTTAGCTCATCTATTCAATGTACAACATTTTCAGTAAGTGCTGCCGTCCTGTTCACAGGAACAGTTAGGGTCACTTCACACCACAGAGGTGGTACTTTCTGGATTTACACGCATCAATCTTGAGGCATTTCTCAGATCCTGTAGCTGCTTGGCTGGCTTTCCAACTCCTTCCTCAAATCTTTTTTCCACAACAGGAAGGACAGTTTCATACAGGAAAGAGGCGTTCTGCCTAATGAATGCTTTCTTCTCAGGGTCCTGTTCACACCGTAAACTGTAATCAACATGCTGGACAGCCACCAGGATGATTTCCACGAGACTCTCCAGAAGAACCATATGCAGCTCTGGAAAGTAAAGCTTTAACGCTTCCTCCAAGAAGGCCATAGTCTGCTTGGTGAAAGCTACTACAGTGTAACTAAGGTTGACCCAGCAGTCATCACCCGTGTATTGGTCAAAATTGCCCACCCCACAGCTCCTCATCTCCTCCCTGAGCTTCCCCAGCGCCTCTGGAGTCATCAGGTTCATCTTTCTCCACATCTCCTCAGAGTTGCGGTGCTTGGTGGCCTCGATGATGATATCCTTGTAGCTCTGTAAAGCACCTTTGATATCCTTCACCAGGAGGGCGTGAATGATGAAGGTGAGATCCAGTCCAATCTCACTCAGCTGCTTGCAGTGCTCTTTAGCTACCTGGGATAACAAAGAAAAGCAAAGGATGTTATTAGTGTGCAGGCTCCCTTTACATCTTACACATTTACCAAATTTATCGCTGTCAGAAAACTGAGAAGTGTTACTTTTACTTCACTTTCTTCTCATGCTTTAAGAATCTCTTTAATGAGAAATTTATAACCAAAAGATAAATCCTGGCTGTCAAAAATACTCTGGACAATTACACTATAACCCACTCACACATAAGCTTTTTTATTTCCCCCTCCCAATTAGCACCTGAAAGAAAGCATAACCTGAGAAAGTTAGTCTTGCAAAAAAATTTGAAAATGTAGTTCAGGACAGCCTTGGAAAACAAAGAGAAAGTTTTGAAGTACTTATAATTCAGATGTAGCTTATGTAATTTTTAGGATCTCCTATTAGTTAAAGGCAAATTAAGAATGAACGCATTTTGCTTTCTGATAAAGGCAGGGTTTTTCTTGACATGTATTATAATCTTAAGGCTTTCCCCTGTTAAATTGGAAAAAAACCAAACAAACCTCGAATGAATATTAACCTTTCAATGCAGGAAACCTCTCTGGAGACCCACACAAGAGTCAACAACTAAACCAGGCTTAGAAAAGAGAATTTAAAGCTTTGAAGCGTTTGTTTCAGCTATTGTGTCCCACCAACCCCCTCTCTGGACCCTCTTACCTTGACACACTCTGCCGCAGTTGACAAACTCTCTTTGCTATCAAATACTTGCTTACTGAAGGCATCTACAAACATCCTCATGGACGAGCGGGCCCAGACAACAAAGGCCGAGTAGCAGCCGTTGTTGCCGGCGAAGTCCGTCTCAAACTCCCTGGCCGTCTCCAGGAGGCCAGTGAAGAAGACATGGCAGAGCTTGTGGATGTAGAGCAGCGTGGCGCCCTCGATGCGCAGCTGCCGGATGGCCGTCTGCACCGCGGCCGCCCGGTTCTTCAGGAACAGCTCGCAGGCCTTGGTGGACTGGCCCAGGCGAATGAGCTGGGACACGGCTCGGCGGGTGGCCCGCGGTCCTCCTCGCAGCGAGCGGTCTGGGGACAGCTCGAACACCAGAACATCTGTAAGCTGCCGGACCCGCTCGTCCACCTTGGCCCGCAGCTCCTTCACGGGCTGGCTCACGGGCTTGTCCGCCAGGTACTCGTTGAGTTTATCCAAGAGGTCCACCGCCCCCTCGAAGTCCCGCTGAGCAATGCAGACGTCCAGGTCCTCAGGCAGCTCCTGGATCCACTCAAGCGAGAGGTCGACAACCTCATCCTCCGCGGAGGGCTCATCCTCCTCCTCCTCGTCCTCATCCTCGTCGAAGGGGTTGGTGGATTCGGGGGGCGTTGGGGCGGGCCGGGGCAGGGCCTCCTGCTCCAGGCGCCGCTTCTCGCTGAGGGCACGGTTGCGCTTGGTCTCCTCCAGCACCTCCAGCCACTCCTTCTTGATCTTGGCGTTCTCGGCCTGGAAGATGCGGCTCTCGGGGAACATGAGCAGCTTGAACATGTCCTTCATGGGCGGGTTGTCCTTGACGTTGACCACGGCCAGCCCGTCGAGGGGGTACAGGGCATCGTAGCGGTAGGCCCCGCGGCGGTTGGGCAGGGCCGTGGCCACGAGCAGGCAGTCGTTCATGAGGAAGGCATGCACCCGCTGGATCTGCGCCATGTGGTCGGCATCGTACTCCACCAGGTCGCCGTTGTAGACCAGGTACTTGCCAGGGCTCTCGGGCAGGAGGTCGCGGCAGCCCTCCACCTTCTCCAGGAGGGTGGTGAGAGTGCGCTGCCGCCCCTCCTCGTTGGCCGCCGCATCCTTGGCCGACAGAGGCAGGAAGGGGTCGGCGGCGGCGGCGCGGCGGGCGCCCTGCGCGGGGTCGTCGCGGTCGGCCTGGAGGAGCAGGGCCTGGGTGACGGCCTCCATGATGCCCTTCTGCTCGGTGAGGATGTGGCTGAGCTGGTACATCTCGCTCTCCAGGTAGCTGATCTCCCGCGCCGTCTCGATGAACTGCCGGTAGTTTTGGTAGACGTTGCGCTTAAGGCTCTGCGCGGTCTCCTCGCTCAGCGCCTGGATGCGCTGCCGGTGCTCCTGCAGGTCCCGGTCCCCGTCCGACTGCTGCGACAGCTGCTTCACGTACTCCCCCGCCGCGAAGCCGCCCG
>VXAZ01009477.1:2161420-2187112 GCA_013399875.1 Gymnorhina tibicen
GGCGGGAGCTGCGCTCGCGATGGAGGACGAGGATTTCTTGTTGGCGCTCAACCTGCAGAAGGAGTGGGAAGAGCAGGATAAGGCGGCGGCGGCAGCAGCAGCAGCAGAGCGCCCTGATCTGTCGCCGTACCGCTCGTCCCCCCGCCCGCTGTCGGTTGTGGATGAGGCGTGGGAGCTGCTGGACCCCAGCCCCGACGTGCACGCCCTGTTCGTGCACTTCAACCAGACGCTCTTCTGGGGGAAGCTGGAGGCGGTCACTGTGTCCTGGAGTCCCCGCATGACCAGGTGCGGCACCGGCGGGGATGGGGCGGAGCGCCGGCCNGGGAGTGGTCGCCAGGGGCGGGGAGGCGGCGGGGAGGATCCCTGTGTTTCGAGGGCTGCCCGCCGTGCTCCGCCGGGCCGCGGCAGCGTGCGCGGTGTCGGGGCGGTGGGAAGGGGCTGGCACCCATGGAGCCGCAGCCCGCCTTAGCATGTGGCTGCGAGTGTCGGGGAGGCGGGGAAGAGCGGTCACTTGTCACTCTGTGCTGCTCTTCGCTGTGTCCCGCTAGCCGTGCTGGTGCCACGGCTTCTCTTCCCGGGCACTTGAATGTCCCGCATCTCTGGCAGAGCCCGTACGGCGGGACGTGAGTTGGTCGTTGTCGTTGTCTCCTCTGCCTTGCATCTGTCGTCCCTGGCAGCCATCAGCGGCTTTCCTCGGGGTGCAGGCAAGCCGGAGGGGTGTTAAAATGGAAGAAATTACTTGGTGTTAGACGGCGTGTGTGGAAACCTCACGTACTCATGTTGCTGCTCTGGTTCTCAGTCTTTATGATAGTTCTACCGCACGGCAGAAAGGCAAATATGAACCAATAATAGTGTATTAGAAAAACTTGAAATAGTCTAGGAAGGGGAATATAGAAGAAATCTGAGGTTAAACAAAACCAGGAATCTCTGAAGTGCGGTCTGCAGTTCTGCAGTAGATGCAATTGCTGGTGGCTGGAGTCCTGCCCCCTCTTATACTCTGCTGTTGCAGTATTCTTTAGACATTTGGAAATAATGGGCTATTGCACCGGTAGAGGACTAACTCAGTAACACACAGACAAAAAAAGTGGTGTTTGCTGGATTAGCACACAGAAGTGAAGGTATATGAAGGTTTGGTATGAGTCAAAAGTTGAGGAGGGGTGGGGAGTGAAATTGAAGCAACCAGCAATTAAGTCAGTGTTTGCTGCTGTGAATCAGCAGCCTCTGTGTAGTGTATTTCACTCCATCATGAGTTCTAAAGGAAACATTCTTCTGCCTTCAAAACAGGCTCTTCTACTCTGAGAAACGTGTGGATTTTTTTTTCTTTGCTTAACGATGCTGAGTTTTTCAACTAACTACTCAAAGTGATTTTTTTCCACGTTCTGAGTGACCTAGCATGTGTTTACAGGGGATGGCATTTTAACTTAAATTCTTTGTTTTCTTCATGTGCTGCAGAAACAAATAGATTTTCATATTTTCCTTCTGCTTTTCCTTTCAGCTCTGCTGGTATCTGTTCATATCACGAAAGAAGTGGGTTGTGTTCCATTCGTCTCAGTGAGCCGCTTCTAAAGTTAAGGCCAAGGAAGGATCTTGTGGAGGTATTTGAACATGGCTTATGAATCTGCACATAAAGTGTATTATGCCTACCCCCTCCTCTGCTCCATGCAAACATTATAGATTTCATAGTGGGATTCTTACGTGCAGTAACTTATGGATCATAAAATAGTGGTGGCTTTACTGTTATGTTAGCGTGGATTGTGTTGCAGTATCATGGTAATCTTTAGCTTTATATTTCTAAGTGGGCAACTGCAAGTAGAAGTCTGAAGTCACTTGTTTATTTTATTGACTTTATAAAGAGGAAAAAACCACCCCAAGTTTTTAACTCCTAAATTATCCTTTAATATTCAAACCAAGTTTTGAATATTTTGAAAGGGCCAACAGCAGAAAATAAGGATATAGGATATAACTTAACATGACTTTGTGTTGCTTCTTGGGCCTCTGCCAGAGCTGCTGCTTTCAGCTGGCTGAACATTCAGGTTTGCCTAAGGACAGAAATGCTGTAAAGTTTCAACTTGCTCAAAAGTGGCTCTTTTTTGGAGTTGTGTAGGGGATGATCGCTTTAAACATGTGACTTAAGTTTGAGGATTTGACTTAAGTTTGAGGATTAGTTCTCCTTTTTGGAATGCTGCTTACTGAAGTGATATTCTCCATCTTGTTTTGGTGGTGTGGGAATAGTGGTGATTTGGTTTGATAGATCAAAGTATTATGTTTTTATGACCCCGACTGAACATGTGAATAATCAAAGGTAAGATCAGTACCATAATCTATGTAGAGGACTAAAATAGCTGCAGCTTAATTATGAAAGTGAAAATGCAGTACTTTTCAGTAAAAATCTAATGGTTGCATCGTTTCAGACACTGTTGCATGAAATGATCCATGCCCTGCTCTTTGTTACTCATAACGACAAAGATCGTGAGTCTCATGGACCGGAGTTCTGCAAGCACATGCGTCGCATTAATCTCTTGACTGGAGCCAATGTCACAGTAAGAATAATCCTCTTCACCTGATGTAATAGAGCTTTCGTCCTGATTTGGTGTTTTAGTTGCCCGGTGTGGTATGAGTAATCTTGTTAGACACTCCACAGTTGGTACCAATACAAATTTGCATCCAAGGGTGTGCCAGTTCCACAGTTATTTTGCCGGGGACGGTGGTGGGAACAGGTTGACGGAGATGTGGTGAGTTGTTAGTCATAACATTTTCAGGTGTAGTCTCTGTAAGAACTTTTCTTTAAGCTTTTGTGGTAAACTAGAAACAGCTTAATGGTAGCAGGGACAGAAGAGCTGCCTGTGAAGAGCAGTCAAGATTTATGTCAATAGAGAGTAATGATATTTATGTCAGTATTTAAAAATAACATGTCTAATAAGATCAGTGAAGGTAATAGCTGAAAGGAGAATACAATACTGGTATTGTTTGCAATGCATTCTAAACAGTTCGTCTTCTAGGTGAAATTGTAGATAGATTTCTAAAGTTATTTTATTGCAGTTCAAACAAGATAACCAGGATATATTCCTACACATCCTATCTTTCTTTTTAAAGCTTTGTTTTAAAGGTAGCTAAATGTTGATAAAATTTTATTCAGGTTCAGCTCTTTTAACTGCTAATATAAAAATCACAGCAGTAGTGGAAGGAATTGAATGGAAATAGATTTTTATAAATAACGTTATAGAACTAGTGATACCAAATTTGTAACTTCCTGAATGACTGTGTGTTTTTTGGTTTTTTTTTTAACTTAGATCTATCACAATTTTTATGATGAGGTTAATGTGTACCGCCAGCACTGGTGGCGATGCAATGGCCCCTGCCAAAAGAGAGCGCCTTACTTTGGGTATGTGAAGCGCTCAATGAACAGAGCACCCTCTGCACATGACTTTTGGTGGGATGAGCATCAAAGGACATGTGGGGGCACGTTCACGAAAGTGAAGGAGCCAGAGAAATTCTCAGAGAAGTCCAAGAAGAAAACTCAGACAGCAAAACCTCCACATTTCAAGTCAACTAACAAAGGTATTTTACGATTTTTTTTTTTTCTTTTCCAGACTGATTTTTGTCCAAATGTTTTCTTGAATGAATACAGACCAAACACTGTATAAGCTTGGTTTAGATGTTGCTGTTACATAGCCAAAGAGCAGGGTCTGTTTGTTTCTGCACTTCTAGGCTGCTCCTCAACTGAACTGTCTACAGAAAGTTCAGTTTGATGCACTATTTTCAAGCAGCAGAATTTCTTGTGTGAAGCACCTCAAATACTAAGGCCATGATTTTTTAGTGAAAAAGTTATTAGCTTATTTTTTAATCTGATTTTGCAGGCAAGACACAAACGCATGTTATGCAAGACCTGATGCCTTTTAGTGGAACGGGATATCGGCTTGGAGGAGGAGACGGTGTGCTTTCAGAAAAAACCACAAATGCCAGCAGCTCCATTGGAAACAGTGCAGCACACAGCTCACTGCATCATTCAGCAGTAAGGACAATACCAACCCCTAAAAATGAGATAAAACAGGAGAAATTACCCCATAGTGGCATCTTTCCACTTCATACCAATGGTGGAGGTAAGAAGATCAACTTAGCTGTAAAGGGTGAGTTTCCGAAGCCCTCTGCTGCTAATGCGGAAGATTACGAGAACGACTGTGGATTGCCTGCTAGGATGGCTCGTGTTACCGAAGAAACATCAAGCCAAGGCTCACCATTTGACAAGAGGGCTATGCCATCTTCTAACGGGTCACCAAAACAAATTTGTTTGGAGCAGACCCCAACAGCTCAGGGTGCATCTGAGAAAAAAGGCTTAGAATGTGTTAATACACTGCAGCGATGGCCAAAAAAAGAAGACAAAATTGCCTTTGAAAAGTATTTCATCAAAAAGGGGGGTACTGATGTCACTACAGCTACGAAAACCAGAGCTGAATTTACACAGTCCTCTGCAAGTCCTAGCAATCCTGTGAGGCAGGATAGAAAAGTCAGTTGTCCTGTCTGTGAGACTGAAGTTTTGGAATCTAAAATAAATGAACATCTTGATTCTTGTCTTGCATAAAGCAGCAGAAAGCTGTCTCAAAAAAATAAACCAGGGTTGGCAACATTGCTTGAAAGGTAATTTGCTCAGGGTTTGCTTAGCTGTGGTTACACTTCTGTGTGCTTGTTCTGAAATGGGATTTAAAATGTAACTGACCTCCATATCCTCACACTAGTAAGTAAAAATTGTGGAATGCTGCTAGGAATACTGGTGAAGACTGTTCCTGGACATGTCGTAAAAGCTTTCATGATTTCCCAGTTAAACTTCCAGTGCTATACAAGACAAATTAGGATTCAAGTGACATTACCTGGCAGTCTTTATTTTGCTTCTTCTGGAAGCCAGCCAGCTTGGTGGTTAGCAGGCCAGTCAGTTGAGAACTAAAGCCATTGTGCCATGAGAAGTTATGAGTGCCAGGCACATGTGTTTTCTCTATGAGCTTCCTGAAATGTTCTCTTGCTGCACTAAGGTATTTAACGGGTTAAACATTAAACAGTTTGATTCCTTACAGTCAGTAAAACTGATGGAAAATATGTTTGCTTAAACATAAAAATTGTTTTATCTAAATAGTTGTTAAATAAAATCGTTTTATATCTTGTTACTGTAATTTTAAATGGCTGTATCAGCCTGGTTCGTACATGTGTACTGTATTACTGCTGCTCTCTTAACTCACTTTAAATGCTTCATATTTTTTAAAATGCTGACACTACAGAAGTTTAATGTCAATTACTTTGTTCTTGCATACTTTAAATAAATTGTTATTGAAGTTGAAATTTCCACTAAGCCTGGCCATTTTGTGTTACTTACCAGTGGGTTCACCTGTATATTTGATAAGTCTTGTTTATTAGAGCCTTTCTGTATTAACATTTTTGTTATTAAATTTCCATCTAAAACAGGTGCTGGTGAATACAGATTGCATCAACTTCTGCTTTCTCAATCCTGTTTTTGAAACAGTTCCACTATTGTTGCACTTCTGTGAAAAATTTTACAAATACTGATAGTAAGACTTGCTTTACTATGGTTTCCATACTTCCTTCTTAAAGCTGCAGCATCTGTCAGTGTTTCCAGTGATACTTGACATTTTCAAGGACAGCATTACCAAGAAATATTTATTACATATTTTTAAGATGAGATTTGCACCACGAAGGATCTCTCACATCATGAAGCATTTTTGAGAGATACTTCCATTACAATTGTTCTCTGCAGTTTCCTCATTTGTCTTTCCTGCTGTGACAGATGGGAGTAAAGGAGAAGGATTGTGGGTATTGTTAAATGTGGGGATTTTTTCCTAATGTCTTCTTTTACTTCTAAATTGTTCATTTGAACGACAAACAGAAAACAAATGAGGAATTTAGTGAATGGTGCAGCCTGTTGAGGGAGGAGGGAACTTAAGCTGTAGGCAAGTCTGTCCCTCATATACCCATGTCCTAAAATAGATCTTTGTCCAAACAATTGAGCAATTCGGGATTAGCTATGGAAAAACAGCACCTCTGTCATATGTGTTTTTTACCAGGAAGTATTCTAATGCCAGGATCTCTTTTATCCAGAGAGGAAGGCTTTGCAGTTGCTATTTATTGCAGGCTGTTACTAATCATGAGGTCATGGCCACCTTCATTTTGGGTATGTTACTATGAATGCTGTTTCTGTAAAATGTTGTGCTTGAATACAGTGTCCTACCCATAAGGATAACAATGACTGCCAGTATGTTTTTAAAATACGCTGCTCAATTTGGGTCAAAGGTGAGAAATTTCATCTTCTCTATCGCTTGTCTTTGTCCTTGAGTGAGTTTAAATACTGCCTGGAACAACACAAGCTGTCAGTGAGCCTTGAACAAACATGGTTCACTGAAGTGCAGCCTAAGTTGCCTGAATGGAAATCCGAGAAACAAGTTAATAGACTCAATTTCTGAGGCAAAGCAGCTATGAAAGAGGGTCAAGCGTGTGCGTGCATTTTGTCAACAGAAGGTTCTGCAAACTAAAGGAAAAAGCCATTTCATTTTGTGGTGGCATACTAGAATTGCTCTGAATGATTCAGAGAGGAGTTCCAGAGGTTAAAACTGCCTGAGTGGGGGTTGCTTGGCTCTTTCATTATTATAATAAGAGACTGCTGTTCAGTTGCCTTGAAACTGATTATCAGGCAAGAAATCTTGAAGGTTGAATATTAGCAAGTATTTTTTACTTTATGGAAATGTTATCTGAGCAGTTTTCATAATACTTGAGTTCTGATGAAGCAGTGGGAAGAATTTTTCTCAGGGCTACTTAAATATGTTAGTATCTTGCAAGAAGAGAAGCAATAGAAATGGTCTGCTTTATAACATATTTTGAAAGCAATAATATGCATTCATCTCTCCTTTAGCGTCTCCAGTAGTCCAGCCACTCTTTGTTTTCTCCTGGCCTATCTCAGTCACATGGGAGAAGTGTATTCACAGCAAGTTCAACCCTGATGCCTGTGCATAAGCTGATGAGGAGGCTATTTACATCCTGGTGGAAGCAGCCCCCCTCAGGCGGCGCAGGCCCTGCTGCTCAGAGTGTGGAATCAGGAACCTGTTACCTGAGCCCCCTGTCTAGGAGCATCTTCAAGAGAACCACCAGAGAAGTATTGTTCATTTGGAACAGGCTGTGCTACCTGCCTCTGGACCAGTGTAATGAAGGGCACCAGGTAATAATCTTGTACAAAACCAAAGGCTAGAGAGGGCTTAGTCATTACTGGACAAGAAGGGAATATTCCTGAGGTGCAAAGCAGCTATTCAAACTTCAATCTTCCCTTGGTGCGGCAGGAGGACGTGCAATAAGACTAAATGGCTTGTGCGGGCTTTCTTCCTCCTGTGTTCTTCTGGCTCCCCTCAATTCTCTTGCATTTTCCATGCACACAGCATCTCTTCAAGTAAAGCAAGATAACACTTTACTGAAGGGTAACAACAAGAAGGAATCAACAGAAAGTTTCTGAGGAAACAGCCAGATGGACATCTCTTCTAAGTGGTTGGAGCAATCCAGGGTGCTGGTGGGATGATGCAGACTACTCTGGCTGGAGGATATTAAGAAACTGGCACCACAGCAGTTTGCTCCACCATTGCTGGGTCTGATCATCCTAGAACACCATGTCTGTGCCTTTTGTCGAATTTTGTCACCTTAAATTGAAAGGCCACTAAACAGTTGGAGCAGGTGTCCTCGTGAGGTTACACCTGACCTATCTCCCCCTATGAGCACGATTGTTGCTGCCTGACGTGGTGAAGGCAGCAGTGAAACCGCTGGTCTCCAGCAGCTGCTCCCTAACAGATAGCCAGCATTCAGCAATCTTACACTCCAAACTGCAATACCCAAATTCTTACTTGTATCTGGATTACTACAGCTGTCTTGAAGTCTTGGGCTTAAAGAAGCTGTTTTTAAAAATATAAGGACTCTACATAAAGTTATCCTTGAAGTGTGGTTTGTGGGTAGACAGGCCATGAAAGAGACTTGCATTTCACCATGTGCGAAAATACACGTGTGTGATTTCATATACTCGTGTGTAGGGAAAAAAAAAGCCAAGAGCCCAGGCTGTGTGGAGCTCCGGGATTCTTTAACAGGCCGGTAGGTGGCACTCCTTGCACGTAAGGAGTTCTTACTTCTTCCTCTAACCTGTGCGGGAAGAGACCAGAGCGGGATTGGCAGGCTCGTATTTCACCTACGCTGCACTCCAGGCTGAACGCGGACCAGCAGCAACCCTGACTGGACCACAAACAAGTTAAAGGAGGAGGAATAGTGGTGGTGGTGGGGGAAAAATCTGCAGCCAGCTGGGGATGAGAAGTACATTTAGAACCAACTAGATTCTGTGAGTGATTCTTTAACTTTGCTGCAAGAAAGACTTGGAAGATGAGAGAGTAGCTGCTGCTTTTAGTTCAAGGCCCAACCCCAAATGCACCCTTTTGTGGGTTACAGATACTACACTGCTTGCATCCATTGCAGAGACAAAGCTAATTTTCTGTCACCGTTTGGCATCAACACAGGTCTGCAAGAGATGCAGGACAGAGTTTTCGGAAGTCGGAGGGGTTTATAAAATACAGATCTCCTGTGCCTCAGATAAACCAGGGAGCCAGAGGGATGTAACAGGCCCAGGGAAGGGTAGTATACTACAGGTGTGAAAGTTTAAAATGGGATGTGGCCATGGCCTTAATTCCTCTGTTTCCTTTTAGCTTCTGCCAGGCCAGGCTGCTTTAAGACTAGATTAAATTTCTAAGCAGGTGCAGCAGCTTGGCCTGAATAGCTCACCCTGTCTCTGTTCCATCCATCCCCTATCATTCACATAATTTCACCTGCTTTTTTGCCTTAGCATGTCTTAGAAGTGACATTTCCTAAACTGCATAACAAAGAATGTTTGAAGGGGCAAAACCCAAAAAGTCGAGTATTTGGCTTCACCATTGCTTAATTTAAAAACAGTGATTATTTTTCTTTAACTGGTGTCAATCTCTGGATCAGTTTTTGTGTTTTGAGACTTTCTCTTCAGAGATCTGTCACTAGTGGCATAAAAAGTCTGGGGCAAGATGTGGGCTGGAGCTCAGTGAAGGCCTGGTACAGGATATGAGCCACAGGAACGTGGTTTAGTTGGGGGCTTTAATTCTTCTCGAGGCTTCATTAAGCAATTTACAATGGCAGGAATGGCCCTAGGTCCTCTCTGCTCTTACCCCACTTTCTCCCCACTGCTTTGCTCCCCTGCCTTTGTCTTCCCACTGACACTGGCCTCTTTCTTGGAGCATCCCAGTAATGATCTGCTTTCCTTCCCAAAGGATCCACGCAGTGGGTGTGCTGCCACTGATTCGTAAGCAGTTTTTGATCCACTGGGAAGGTGTGGGTTGTGTTTGGAGGCAGGCACAAAGCTGAAGAGCTGTGCAAGCGACTCGCTTGGAAGGTGCCCTCCTGCAGATGCCTCTGCAGCACTTGCCTGCAGCTGGTGTGGGTGGGACAGGGCCTGTCTGCAGCAGCAACAGCAAGGAAAGCTGCCTGCTGCATCACAGGACCACACTGGGCACAGGCTGCTCCAGGTAACACGGCTCTGGAAGGACATGGCACAGATCTGGGCTGTTCTGGCAGATGGCAAACAGAAACATACCCAAAGGGAAGAGTCATCCTGAGGATAAGTTAACACCCCAAGGGCTTCAGAGAGGATGGCACCTGTACCAGGTGGAGTATGGATAGCTGTAAGGAAGGGACTTCAGTCTTAAATCTGCCATCGTCTCCAGGATATGCTGCTAAGAATCCTTTGGGTTGTTCCTTTGATTTACATTTAGCAGTACCTACAAGGGAGATTTAATTTGAAGAAGAAATTTTATTTCAGCGAGGGTGGCTGACCATGGGAAGAGGTTTCCTGCAGAGGTTGTGGAGTCTCCATCCTTGAAGATACTCAAATCCCAACTGGACATGGTCTTAGGTGGCCAGATCTGGGTGACCTTGTTTAAGGGCAGGGGAGCTGGACCAGACCACCTCCAGGAGCCCCTTACCACCTAAACAGCCCTGGGTTTCTGCCTAACAACCCCAGGAGCACTTCAGGTCAAATTGAAATTACAGCTGAAGGCAATTAAGGTCCACCTGCTTGCCCTTGCCCTGGCACAGCCCAGAGGTGCTCACACCATCTCTAACCATCAGCTGATTTCCAGCTGTGCATTTCTTCCTCTTGCTGCAAGGGAGCTTGCATGGGCAGCTCTCATCACTGCCACCACCCCGACCATGGGGATGAGGGATAAGTCTCCTGTCACATGCATCAGAGGAGGAGCTGGGTGCGTGCCATGACACGAGGACAGGTACAAGGAAGCTCTGCCCTCCCAAACCTAATTGCTGAATCCTCGCCAAGTCACACTGGGGGAGAGGATTATCAGCCCTGCAGACAGCATGAATTAAAACTCAGACTTAATTAACTTTGAATGTACCTAGAAGAGATTTAGAATGCCAGAAAAGCATCCCATGAGAGGAAACAGGAGGTGTTTCAGGCCCTGCAAAACTCTTAAGTCCATTCAAGCTATCAGGCGGCATTTCCCAGGCAATCTGGCAGAGTTAGGACAACTCTGCCAAGAGGTCTCGCTGCTAATATTTGGGCTTATGCTTGCGCCATGAAATGCGATGTTGCTGAAGCAGACACACATCCCAAGCGGTAAGCAATGCCATGACTGTGGAGCCGTTTGCAAGGGGTTACAGACACAAGCATTAAACACAAGCATCCCCTGAAGGAATGAAGAGCCCTCAGTCTGGAGGAAAACACTGAAAAGTTGTTGCCTTAATGCCACCTTCCTTTTAATCCCTGTAGAGGTCCCAGAAATGTTCTCTCCTCCAAGACAATTATGCAGCAGCACACTCCCAGCCTAAACCCATGCCTTGCACCCTCATCTGTGCAGGTACTGAACCATACAGAGGTTGCAGTCAGTCCATGCACACCCTGCAGCAGGTATGGAGGGAAACACTGCCTTAACTTCTTCAGGAAGAAGAGAGGGATGGGAGGTGCTATTGGGCAAGCACCCTCACTCAGCTATGCGTTGTTACAGGAGGGGTTGATCCCAGCCCTCAGCGTGTTTTCACCTGTGGCTGTGGATTTGTGTTGAAATGACATCATTTTTAGGAGACCGACAAGTACAGGTCCTGTCCATGAAACCTGCAACAGTTTTCAGTCTCCTTCTCTCCACCCCTCTTCAACAGAAAGACTCCCCAAGCCTGGTGTGAAGCTGCTGCTGGGGGTTGTTGCATGGCTAAGATACTCTGAACGCAGTGCCAGGTGAAGGGCATGTCCCATGAACTGCCATGGTTCAGCTGTGTCATGTATGACTGCACCACCTCTGCAAAGGAGAAGGAGCACCCTCAGCAATTCAAGGCTAGTTGGCCTCCCAGAGATGGCAGCAGCTCGGCATACGGAGCTTTTGTCAGGCAGCACCAACTCAGGGCAGGCAGCAGCACCAGCCAGAGGCTGTGCTGCCAGCCATGACTTGGTAGCCACTGTTCTCAGGCATTTTGTACAGCCCTCAGCCAAGAGCTTGGGTAGCACCTGACCACCTGGAAAGACAGCCACCAGGCTGTGACCAGCCGTCATCTCACAAAAAAACCCTCCCAATGTTTTCGTCAGCCAAGTATGTTACAATTTAATCCAACCCCCACTCAAGGGACACAGCAGAAGAGAAGGGCCTGCAGCTCAGTTGACAGCAGGTGGGACAGTGCTCGGGGAGCTGTGGAAGGATGCAAAAGCACGGGGGCAGCAAGGGGCCAGAGAAGCCCCCACATGTGGGGAGCACGTGTGGGAGCAGAAATGGCAAGGACAGGTTGGAAGCAGAGCGGTTGCTCTCCAGGCACTCTCACACATGAGGAAACTTGAGCAAATTTTCAAATCTACTGTAAGCACTGCAGCTGTGACCCCTGTGTTCCTACTTCCCCTGCTCCTCCATCCCTGCCCCAGTGGGTTTTTGTGCCGCACAGCATCCTCCCCCTGTAAGAGAGCAGTGTGTCTCTGTCACCTCTGGGACACAAAGAACATGTTTTTCTGCTTTGAGATGAAGCCTTATCCTGGCTGTAACACAGCAGGACCCAACCTGCTCTCTCTTCCAGCCAGCCACATGAGCAGGAGCCTGAACCATTTCTGCATCCTGCTCCTGGTGTCCCAGTCACAGCCTGGCCATAGCTGGCCCCCCGCTCCCCGCCTGCCTTCTTGGATTTGTATAAGCCTTCGGTTTATCGTAAAGTACGTGCCATCCCTCCTCATCTCATTGCATAATGTTGCATGGTTGTGAAGTTGCAGAAACTCTCAGCTAGATACAGTCATTTCCTAATGTCTTATTTTAAATAAAGCGTTTTTTAAAAAAACCCAACCCACAAACATCTAAAATGTTCTTATAGTGCAGATGGGAAAAAATAAAAGTCAAAGTTTAGAAATTGCTACCTACACTCCCCTTCAGTTCTTCTAGATACAATAAATATTTAGGATTGAAGAGAGTTAACTTTCTACAGTTTCTGCTTGTTCATTAAAACATGACTGTGCAGAACATGTGCCCAGCACCACATCACTCACTATTATGTCACGGCTGGGGAAGGGGAAGTGAAGGGAAAATAAATAAGCCTAATGTGACAGCTCAAACTTTGCTCTTTGCTATCGGGAACACCATCAACTGGACTCTAATCTCAGAAAACAGATTGTAATTACCCATGTCCCCTTTGGCAAACATCAGTGGTGTCCACAATCACATTTTCCCTGAAGAAATATTCTCCTTGATGTCCAAAGATGCTCCCAAGTGCTCCTATAAAAACAATTCTGAAGTATCTTTCGGCTCTGGTAACTCATGGTACAGCACCACCAAGATTGTACTGTTCGTAGTACTTTTAGGCATTTAGTTTGTTTCCATAGTGGTTAGTTGGGGTTTTTTTGATGCATTCACTCCTATCTTAGTGCATGAAAAAAATTCTCGGGATTCCAACAGCAATTAATCCAGCTCCAAAATTCTAGTTTCCTTCTGTTTCTTAAAGCTGCCACCATGTCTTCTGCTATAATGCAATCTTTTTAAATAGATTTATAAAGCTTGCTTACATGCAGTAACATAAGCAAGACATTTACAACTGAAGTGACTTGCCTTCAGACAGTTTTGATAGCTTTTTTTCTTGGCTTTTTGGTTAACCCTTGCTTTCTTTAGGTAGTAAAATACCAGCTTGCAACCCAATATAATATTCAGGCACTAGGCTTTTCATTTGTGAGTACGAGTCAAATTTCTACATTTTAGTTATGCTGGCTTCATCTTTTATTTAAAAATTAATAAAATAGTACCACATCAGCCCTTGAAACAAACCCAAGGGAGGAACTGGTTCCACCCTGGCACACCACACCGACACAGGCCCACAAGGAGCACTGGATATTCAGAATATTCAGAGGTGAAATTTTACTTCCCGTCTCCAACAGTATTTTAAAGAAATAATGGTTTTCAGTTCAGACACTGCCCTGAAGCAGTGTGCCTTGCATCACAGTTTGCCTGTGTGTGATCCTGGCAAGTTGTTAGCCCATCTCTGTGTTTTACATCGCTCCCACTCTGTTGTGAGGCACGCTCTGCAAACTTTTAGCCATGTGAAAAGGATGGTACTGGGCTTAGAGGCTAAATGAGCCAGTCACCTCTTCCAGCATTTATTGCCACGTTATATACAAAGGTATTTACAGTAAATTCTCCAGAAGACCCCATAAACTCTTCCCAATAGAAGTTTAATCCCCAGATGCATCTTTAATAAGGGGAAAGTCCAACAACTTACTATTGGAATACAGACAAGGAAACCAACTCCTAGTTCAAGTAAAGTTATGATCATCTCATCTTCAGAGATAAAAATATGTTTGTTTGCAACACCCATCCATGAAGAAAAGGATGGTAGGGATGCATCAACAACTGTCTTTTCTGAGACAAACACATTGTACATTCTTTTTCCCCACACATCATGTTCCTCCCAAAGCACACACCTACAGCATATTTTTAATTGGCGTGTCCCATATTCCTCATACCCACCCAACACGTTTTGTCTTGGTCTCATGTGCCAGTCTCTTCCCATCCTACTTTACCACTTCTATGTAACTCATTACTTCCTCCCTGTCCTGCTAAGGACTTGAGTCTATCCTCAACAGCTTGGCAATTTACATCTCATCTGTCCCTTCCACTTTTAGAGCCAACTCATTTGGGAGCTATGAGTTTGGGGTTTTTTTTCCTATTTCAGGAAAGGGATAAATGTTCTGTATATTCACTCAACTTCAAAGTCATCGGGAAAAGCTTGATGAAACTCAGTAAGTGGTAGTAAAAGTCAACAGAGCAAATTCTCTGGAACTGGTTTTGACTGGTAGGAGGACCTTGAAACCTGCTTCTGTCAGCTGCTATCCACCCCTAACAGACAGGATCAAGCAACTCTGATGCAGCAGATGATCCAGAGCGAACACAGCTCCTGTATAAACAGACTTTGGTACATGTGCTGTAATTACTTACATTCAAGCTTTACATATGAAAAAAGAAAAAAAAGCTGACAATGGGAGCCCCAGAGATCCATACTTCTACCCCCATTCCCTCCAAAAAGCAGGTGAGATCCAAATCCAGCTTAGACCCACAAATTTCTTCAGTCTTTGCTGCTCAGTACTCATAAATTCCCACTAGGTATTTGCAAGAGCATGCAGCTATCTGCATGCCTGCAGGCAAGGTACAAATGCTAGACTCCTGGAGTTTTGAGACTTTGAGCTTGCTATTGTCACTTGGCATTCTACCCTCTTCTTCAAAGCATTCAGCATGCACAGAAATGGTACTTTTCAGTCTGGCCGTACTTACCAGCATGATGGAGATGTGATCTTTCCACTCCTGACCTTGAAGTGGTCAGCACAGCCAGATGTTTTACATTAAGATACAGGCTGTCAGCTCTCAGATCTGCAAGTGTCTTTTCTGAGAAACACCCAAGAGAAACACTTCATTTTCCCTGGTGCAGTGTTTGATTTTACTGTGCAAAACAATCCCCCTGCATATTGTGCTCAAAAACGTGATAATTAAGGAAAGCAAAATAAAACCTAAACCAGGTCTACACAGCATGGTTGCAAGAAAGGCTTCTTCCTTGTTCAATGTAAAACGAGGATGGGGAAGAGGTACTTTCAAGAGAACTTGTAAGAAGTTATACAGCACTGAACATGGAAAAAGCTTCAAAGCACTTTGCCATCATCTCAGTGCTGCGACACTTGGGTTTCAACCTAAAAAAATCATCAAGATCATCACCTTAGAGCAGAAACGAGCACAACTGCCACCCAAGTGCCATGAAAGGTGCACTTATGCTGGAGACTCATCTGAAGATCCAGGTGACTCTTCCTGAATCAGCAGAAGACAGACAAGCACATGCAGGGGGCTTCACAAAAGCTAGAGCGATGTCAGAAGCACAGCCAGCCAGGTGTTTCCTTGATTACCGTACAGTCATTACAAAGCTCACCGAAGGTGGAGGAATATTGTGTGGTATCTCATACAGGTTTGCACCTGCAGACTCTACCATTCTTCTGTCATCTCTCAAGGGTACATAATTCATTGGGAGCCATGTAAAACTGAGGAGATCCCATTAAACCTTACAAATCCTGTTTGAATCCGACTTTCATTTTGTACCCCACATACCTGTCAAAAGTGGTGAAAAAACTACAGCTGACTCTATGTCATTATCACTCTTCAGAAAGCCGAAACATGGTCCTGTTTTTGAGGGAGGAAATCATCAGGAAAATGGTCACCACACCCAGGTAACTGTAGGCAGTCTTAAGAAAAAAAAGTCCCAGATCCTTCTTCAGAGCAGAAACAGCTCTGACTAAAAAAACCAAAAAACCACAATAACAAAAAAATAACAAATACAAACAAAAATCCCAACCAAACACCCACAACAAAACAACCAAAATGCCACATACCCCTGATACCTCTGTATCAGGGAGCATTTATAAGGTAGTTGCTACAGAGTAGTTTTAAAAATTACAAAGATTACAAATAACCACATAGTTTTCAAGAACCTTTATACATCATCTTTTTTAATTAGATTAGCTTTACAAGCAACTTGAGAGCTCTTTCATAATGAACACTGCTTTTGAAATTACACAACTTTATAGGCAACCTGTAAATGAATCCTGAATTTCTTTGCCTGCTATAGATAAAGGTCTCATATTTCACAGCCAGCTAACATCATGAATAAAAATAGCATTATGAAGCTTTATTTTTAACCAGGACTAGACACATACAGATCATAAGACAGTTTAAAAAATAGTTTTAAAACAAGGACCTGCTTGGTGATGCTCAAGACTGAATATTCAACCGACATGAAATGAACAGTTTCTGAAGGACATGGAAGAAATGGCTGACCTGATTTGTTGACCCTGTTGTAATGACTTACGTGGAGTGAAAAATTAAGCACTTTTTAAACCTGTCTGGCAAGCACAAACCTACAGTGTGATTAGAATTTGATACGCTGTTTAACTGCAGCAGTTTGAATTACAGAGGGACTGAAATGAGTTTAAAGGCTTATGCTTACATTTCTAAAACAAAACCAAACTTCTGTTAAAAGTAGTACTAATGAAGATGAAGTAGAAGAGGTGACTTTTTTGCTTGTTTCATTGGTAGCCTAAATGCACTGCAGACCAGACAGTAATGAAGATTTGCACTCCTTGGCCAGGTTGGCAGAGGCACTTACAGTAAAGGTATCCTGTCTGTTTTACTGGGAAGAAAAGAGGAAAGAGGAAGAGAACTGTACAGGGCAAGAACTTACTAAAAAAGGGAAAAGTGAAATCAAAACAAAACTGGGATTTCTGTTGGTTCTCCTAAATGATATACCAATACTGAATTTTTCCCCCTTCTGTCAGTTTGTTACTAAACAATTAGCTTTTTCATGTTTTACATGAACAATAGTAATGTTTTTAATAAAAAATTACTGAGCTTTCCATAGAAAAGGTCTCTAATTGAATACAAACTATACAGATGCTAAAATTGTCACAAGTTGTAATATATACAGAAATATTTCTGTACACTCACATTGTTTTGGCTAAGTAAGGAAATAAGGGACAGATAGAAAACTGCAGTGGGTAAGGTGAACAACCCCCAAACTCCTGTAAATATGAATGCTGTCTTTGATAGGTTTACTTTTGTTTTCTCAAGCTTTTAAAGCTCAGGAAAAAAAGCAAAGAAGAAGAAGAAGAAGAAAAAAAATTCCGTGTCCAAAACATCCATTTCTTAAAAATAAGAATATCAAAGTTTCTGCACATCTCACTTTTATTCTGTGATGTCCCATATCTCCTTGATAAAATAAAAACAATGTAAAAGAAAGCAAACGTTTTCTTACTAAATATATACCTCAGTATTGATCAAAGGGCAGAGCCTTTTTGGGGAAATCCTTCCGCAACAGGGAAAATTTAAAGATGTATTATTGCACAAGGAGCCTACAGAGTGATGCACTTCAGCTTCAGTGTGCTGACCACCTCCTTGATAATATATAATAGATCAAGGTGTCAACTTACAGACTGCATGGGACACCAACATTTAAAAAGGAAATTTTAAAAAGTGAATTTTAGATATTCTATTAACTTATATACAAAGGAAAGGGGGGTGGCAAGTATTTTTTAGAAAAGGGAGAAAGCTCAAAAATTTCTGTCAAGTAAGTAAGGAGGTTCTGGGTACCTCTAATAGCCTAGGAAAGCCCTTGTATATTCTTGTAACTTGATGGTATTTACCAGGTCCCCAAAGCCAATGACAGCAACCGATAGTGTCAAGTTCACTTAGTGCCAGTCACTTAAAAAATAAAAAAATGACCAAACATCCCCCCCTCCAAAATAAAAAAAAAGAAACCAAAATAAAAAGAAAAGAGACAGAAACTTCCCCTCTGTGGATTCAACATACAAAACCACAAACTGACTGTTACTAATAGCGAGATACTGATTTGCTTCTGTTAATAAGGTTCAAGAGAACATAGTCAAAAAAAAAAAAAAACCAATACAGCAGCAATCTTTAAAAGTTAAGATTAGTGTGAGATATGATATAAAACAATCAGATTTTTAGCTGGTAATTAAAGTGCTCCTTTTCTGACTTAAGGTGTAAAGAAAATTAAAGTGATTATCAGTTACTGGCAACCCTTACATTAAATTAGGTCTTTCATGGCAGAGGAGAACAGTATGAACAGTTCTACAAAAATAGATCCATGTTATATTGGAGAATACTGTAATTTTTTTCCTTTTTTTTTCAGTTTTTCTTTTTTTTAAGACTCGATTTTGATAAACTGTACCTGGTCATACAAAAATTACCCAAAATTCAAACTTTTACCATATAAAAAAAGGGAGAGATGAAATGGATTCAGCTGGATGACAGGTCTGGCAAAATATAAGGATGGACAAATTCTATGTAGGGCACTTATTTATGTCCAGATGCATATGGTGTTTCTTACTGATTGCTTATCTTCTTCACATAAGCAGTCACAGGCCTGGAGTCACAATCACATAGTACAATGCTTCAGCAGTCAAAGAACCTTCTTTTTGATGCAACATTGAAACACTGTTTGCTTCCGTATTAAGATGTTGGTTTGTTGTTGATTTTCCTTTATCTTGTTATTCACATTCAAAAGTTAATAGATAGCATCAAGATTTATCAGGGAGAATAGCAAGGGGAGTTGCTAAATCAAAGGCTTATAGAACATCTTTCCCAACTGAGTCAGAAGGTTTATTAAGTTCAACCCTCACACCTTTTTCACCTGCAGAAATATGAAAAGGAAAATGGTATTTTTTAGCATTTATCAAAGTACAGTCTAACAGGCTACATCACTTTCCAGAATAAAGTTTTACTATCAAATCATAGTATCCCATAAGCAAGAAAAACTCACACATATTCTGCCTGGCTTTAGTTAGACACTTATCCAAAAAATGAACAGTTTTCTATTTTATGACATTTTATTCTATAATTTCATATATTATTGTCAGCAGAAAATAAATCCCATCTTGCACAATTCTTGCTGCAGATACAGAGCAAAGAATGCAATTTTAATTGCAAATGAAAATTGAAACCACAACATCATGGTAATATAAAACAAATACAGAGCAAACCGATACTGAAGGAGGAGGAATTTCTTCACAGAAAGGGTCATTAAACATTGGAATGAGCTGCAAAGGGAGGTGGTGGAGTCACCACCTCTGGTGGCACCACCTCAGCGCCATGGTCTAGTTGACAGGGTGGTGTTTGGTCATAGCTTGGACTTGATGATCTCAGAGGTCTTTCTCAATCTGATTCTGTGATTCTGTGAAATTTAAACAACCCAGACTTCCTTCCTCAAGTGCCTGCAGTTTAGGGGGACCCTGGAGAGGGAGGGGGGCAGAGGGGGGAGTACCTTCCCTTTAGGCTTGAGCCCCCCTCAACCATTTCTCTGCACTCTCTCTGAAAGGGCAGCAGCTGAAGCTGTGCAGAGGCAACAAAACAGCTCTGATCCAGCAAGGCTGACTCCAGGAGCTGCAGAGTTGCACACTTGTGACACGAAGGCCGGCTTAGAGACAGACAGGCTTCCTGCGGAGACCAGGCAGGCATTATCCGGCAGTCCTGACTGCCTGGGAAGTCACTGTGCCTCGCCAGGCACGTGCCACCAAGCAGTGGGACAGCCTGCCTGGCTGGAGATGAGGGGCTCCCTTCAAAAGCCAGGCAGGAGCTGCACTGCTCTTGCCAACTCCCAAAATGCACGGTCACCGAGAGCACCAGGAGGGACTGAACTGAACTGTGCGCAGCTCTGGGGCTGCTTAGGAGCTCCAGACACCTAACAGCAGTGAATGGAAGTCTCAGCTGGACACGACTGGTACATGTCTTCAACATCATTGGTTTCAGAGCTCTTGACAAAACTGTGTTTGTGTGTGTGTGCACTTGAAGTACACCTGATTTGGGTTTATTTTTTAAACCACTCTAACAAACACAAAATTGTGATAGCAATTACAAGCATGACAGAAGACCTAGGCCATTTCTCCTTATAATGCTAATTTGAACAGGAAAATTATATCAACTTCCTCTTGGGGGAGAAGCCAGAGAAGGAAAACAGATGCTAGATAGGTGAAATTGGAAATGAAGGAAATAAGTCCATTCTTTGATTACAGATTTGAATTTTAGGCTTTTGTTTTTCCAATATAAAAATTTTAGTCAAGTAAAATTGTATTCACTTGTTGACTCCCTATATTTGATCAAAAGTATTTCCAGAGCTCTCAGTTCTGCAGTGCCTTACAGTCTGGTGTATTTATCCTCCACATATATTAGGGAGACAAGAGTAGGGAGAAGCTGTATCCCCCATGTAAAAATACCAAGCAGCCTCAGGTCTCAGAGGAAGCATGAGCAGGACAGGCATTGACCTGGATTTCACGAATCACTGCCCAGGAGTTCAATCCCTGGGTCACCTTCCCTGTAAAAACCTGACTCTTGAGTTACACCGCTTTCTCTCTCCTTTTGTGCAGAGGGTGGGCTAAGAAGACAAGGCTAGAGTTACCTACTCTTCCACAAAAAAATAACAATGATATTAAGAAGAGCTTACCTGTTAGATATTTTACTTTAGCTCGTGCTCTTTCATCTGCGTCAAAATACCACACTGTTATTGCGTACCTAAGGAAACGGAAGAGAAAAGAACTCCTGAACTATGAAGGAAAATACCAGTGAAGCACTTGACACAACCTAAATTAGATGATACTTCTGCAGTCTGACAGAAGAAAGTTTTCATAAAGCAAGCAGTTGGTTTGGGTTTTTTCCCCACCAGTATGTATTACCTGAAAAGTCATTGAAAGGATGGCACTGATGCTCTAAATTTACACTCTTTTTCCTAATGAGTTGCTATTATGGTTCTTGTCCAGAATAAAGTCTCTGCCCACATCACTTTGCCCTGTGACCTCATCTTTTTACTAGGTCAAGTTCATCACTGAATCACACTGCAGGATCATGTTTTTTGGACATTTGCCACAAGGGACAATTAACTACCCCTTCTTACGTGGCTCCTCTGGTTTTCCACTGCCCATAGAGGATTTAAATACAAAATGCCAGCTATTGAGAAAAGACTTTAAGGAGCTTTAGTAAATGGCATTTCACCCTCTGACTCTTCTGGGAGCAGAAAGGGGGAGGGGAAAGCGGTACAGCTTCTGGAAAAGCTCCAAGAGGATGTGCTGAAGGCAGTTTCAAGTTACTTCTTGCAAAGGTAGTTGTGTTATCTCACAGCTCCAGTCAATGTTCAGTGTTCCGGCCATCCAAACATGTTAGAACATGGGCAACATGAAGTCTGGATCAATGACTCAAATGATTTACCTATTAGCACTATCTGAAAATGTCACTTATCATGTGGGGGCAGTGAATGTGGGCACCTTTAGCATCAAACACTGCCCTGCACTGAGGGACAAAAGAGAGATCAAGTTCCCCCTGTGCTTCAGACTGGGAGCAACTCCTCTAATACTCCAGAAAAATATTTGTGTATCAATGGTTGTTTCTGTTTCACAACCCTCACCCAATTCCCAAATTAGAATGTGGCAGCTTAGTTTGAAAATTACTATTTTCTGACAGCTCCCTCCCAGCAAGAGGGAACATTAAACTGAAGTACCCAGTCAATCTTGCAGTAACACAGTAGGGTGCTCAGGACAAAGGGAAGGGAGAAGAGTTGAAAGCCACTACAGAGAAGTAATGAAGATGGCACCCTTTGGCTAAGCTGGGGTCTGCTTATGGCTCTGTGTGCTCCCACCCAGTTCTGCCAAGCACACGCTCAGAAACTTCCCACTGACCCACTCAGGAAGTTTTCTCCAAAATAGGAGATCAGGCATCACTACAAACTCAGCAACACAGGGAAGCCTGATCATCCATTAGCAGAAACAACTCTCCTTTTTGTCTGGTCATAATTCATAGTGTCACTAATTTCTCATTTCTTGCTACAACAGGCATCATGCAGTAGCGAGTCCATCATTCCTACCTTGTAGCAAATGCTGGCTGTACTTCATGAGGGTTGCGGCGATCAGACCAGAAGAATAGCAGTCTATCAAATTTGGGTTCAATATCAGCAAATTGGGCTTTACCTTCTGGAAATATCCGAAGGATGCCTCCACTTACCTACAAATGAAAGATTTTCAAGCAATGCTTGAGAACAATGTCTCATTGTATTTAAAAGTACTGAATATCACATTTGAAAGTATTTCAGACATTTGGAACTGAAACAAAAGCCTTTATCAGGTGCTACAGAAATGATGAATCTATGAATGAATCTATGATGAATCTTCTGAATGATGAATCTCTCTATACATTTCATTTAACAAAATGTTTAACACATTTTTCACTGAGTGATTTCAGAATGCTTGCAAATATTAAACGTGCATTCATGTTTAAGTAAAAGCTGTGAGCTTAGATGGGTTTTTTTTTTTATGCATTACCTATCAGCAAAAAAAAAAAAAAAGGACAAGACTGACTGATATTACACAGGTGGCTAAAAACACCCCAGTATAGACAGGACAAACATTTCACATCTGAGTTTTACCCTTCCTATTAAAGAGATTATTTCATTTAACTGCAGCACAACTTTATGTGTAATTAAAATAAGGAAAGGGTAGGAAAGCTCAAACTAAAGCTTGAAGCCATACTACTCATGGTCAATTCAGATCTCTTCCAGGTTTTGAAAACAGTTGAACCTACCTATGTATGTCTAGAAATAAGCACAAGCAGGTGGGGTTAATTATATTTAAGCCACATTAACTTCTTCGTAGTGATGGTGTTGATGTTGTTAAATCTAACTATAGACGGCCACCATAGACCTTCAGGTCATAACAGACATAACAGTGCAAATACTAACAAGGCAAATTGATATAAATGACAGGGGCATCTGTGATACAAATCAGCAAACAAGTGACAATTTAGATCCATTTTTCCTCCTAAAAAAAGCTTAAGCTTTTTTTTCAATAAGAAATATACTTGGTAGTATATTAATTTGTAATTTAAAATAGATTTTACAGGAAATTAATGCTTTTGCTCATAAATAAAACATGCAGCTAGTAAATTTTTCACAAGTATTGTGAAAATGCAATTTGCTTGACTTCTACACTCTGGTATGTATCCACTTTTTTTTCCAAGAGAGAAACCATAAATCAACTAAAAATGCCCCAAAGCTGCACTTTAAGATGTTCAGTACAAACAGTACGTTTATATGCAAAGATGCTATCATGGTAAAAAAATGTATTTTCTAATTGTAGGATTCAAGTTGAATCCTACAACGTGTCAAAGAGCACATCAGAAACAGAAAGCTTGAAGTGCATCCATTAGACTCAGCTTTCTGACCTACCAGTTTTATGCAAGTATGTTATGAAGAAAAAAACCCCAAGAAAAATAACAACTCTCATCTGCAATCTGTGTTATCCATATCTGGTGCATGCAATGCACAGAATCTGACTGCTCCTATGTGCTCTTCCACATGCTACTCCCTAAGTACGATGAAGCATCAGTACTTTTATCATTTTTTTTCCCCCATACACTATGAGAATAAACTTCTCTCTCGTTAATGGCAGAGAAATCAGAGAATTAGCAAAGCTGTCTGCATTACTCTTTCATGGTCTCAGTACTGCCACACTTTGCTACATCTATTCTTCAGATCTACCTAGTCCCTTTGAATCACTACGAAAATCCTTATCAAAAATTCACTTTATCATAGCCACTAGTAGTAAATTCTTAGACCACTTGAACTGTGGTATAAATCTGTTCTATACCCAATCTACTATGATACAAGACTTGTGCTGCTTTGAACTATACTGATGTAGCAATGACTGTAACACTTGGCTTATTTGAAAATGCTCCCAAGCTACAGCATCTTTTTATAAGCATACTCAAATAAGCAATCTAGTTGCACAAATAGTAAACTCAAGATTTAACAGGAATATGAGGAAAAATTAAATTAAGACTATGGGAAATTGTCTTTAATTTCTCTTTGTGTATAGGGGGGCATTTACCACTTTCCTTCAATCTTACTGTCAAGAAGGTCCTGCTGGCATCATTCAAAACCTTGAAAATAAATGCTTCATCTCTATCTGCTCTCACTAACAACAGAATTAGGGAGGCAAAGGATACCCACAGTTAATGTAATGTAAAAACTCAACTAAGGCACAGAAATAAGGACATTAACAAAAACCTGTAGCAAAGGTGCAGTAACAAGTGTGCATGTATGTATCTATATTTATCTCCATATATATGTATCTGTATGTATGCAAAAAATGTTTTAGAAAGAAATTAGTGCATACCTTGGCATCCCAGTCCTTATTAAGATAATATATACATGTAACACATCTTCCATCTCCATTGGGATTATCAACATGGCGCACATATCCTGTTCCATTGCCTGGATAACAAGCCACCATAGCCTGGAGTCAAAGAATCAAATACAATAATTACTTTTATCTCTGTGTGTGGGAAAAGCCTACATTTTCTCTATATTAATTATTAAGTAACTAATACATAAGCAGAAGGAAAATTAAACCAGAAATAATGTGGAAAGAATGTTTTTAGCTGTGTTTTCTTTTTAGTTAAAAATTGGTTTAGAACACAGATGTTGACAACAAAGGCATGAAAGACACTGAGAGGAACACTTAATTAAGGCATGGAAGGTGGGGCTACTCTCATGTTGTGACTAATCATTCAGACTTCCCTCCCCTGAATGACATAGAAGAGAGGAAGAATGTCTTGTGTGTAATTTAATAGCTTCTCCTTGTGATAAGAAATCTTCCAGACTCAAGTTCAGACAGCTATCTTTTTATCTTTTTTTTTTTCCCCGTGTTTCCAGTGCAAAGAATTCCTTCTCAAAAAATGTTGTCAAATTTTATCTTCAGGAGACTTTTAGACAAAACCAGTAGCCCATGTTACTCGATCACTCCAAGTGCATTCTTGGGCTTGTGTTTTGTCCTGTACATAGGAGGTCTTTGAACCTTTGTTGAAACAAACCTACATGTACAACAAAAACATCCTTTTTAGTCAAGAAGTGAGAAATGGAAAACAGACACCAAGCAGTAATCTGCAACAACCTTCTGACATCAAACGACTCCCAGTGCAGCAGTGTATTAAACTTCCCATGCTGCACTTTGCTCAGCTGACTTGAAAGACCCCTGGAAGGCAATTTCTGAGTCTCCAGACATGCGGATGTGCGTGTGAAACAAACTGGCCCTTGCTCCCAGATGGCCTGATTAGCTTGATTAGCTATCAGAGCACATGGCTGGTTCGTTGCACAGCACATCCCTGTATCTTTATGCCTTTACTGGAAATAACAATTATTTCAGATTTTTGAAAGAGATCAGAACAAAGTTTTCCAGGTCAAGTCACCCACTGCCACCACAGTACTCAGATGTCTGCAGTGACAATATCCTACCTGCAAGAAATTGTAGCATGAATTAAAAAACCAACCAACCAAAAACCAACAAAAAGACGAGTTTCTACCAACAAAGCAACATACTGCTAATCTCAATGGCTGTCTGCTGTATGAAAAAATATAAAAACTTTTATAAACAAACATTCCTGTCTAGATTTAGCCTGGTTAAGTTAGAATTCTAAGTCAGACCTCTGCAATGCAAACTCTTTCACCTCTCATGTAATACATAAAAAAATATTTTCCCAATAAAGCAATTTTTTTGCTTTTTACTGTTAATTTTAACTTCCTCCCCCCCCC
>VXAZ01009477.1:2187226-2211628 GCA_013399875.1 Gymnorhina tibicen
CTTTCACCTCTCATGTAAAAAAAAAAAAAATATTTCCCAATAAAGCAATTTTTTTTCTTTTTACTGTTAATTTTAACTTCCTCCCCCCCCCCTTTTTTTAATATGCTATAAATAAAGCTTTCCAGAGTTTGTATTACTTGCAAGCGTTGAGGAATACATTCAGTGCAGGTAGCTGGGTAAACTGTGCTTTGTGAGAACTGAGAAATAGTTTAAAGTACTCGCAGTTCAATCAGTAAAATATTTGCACATCACATGTAAGCAGAATGGATTTTGCTGTAGCAGCAACCATTTAAAAATCTTTATTTCCATATATCCTTTAATAACGGAAACAGCAGTTTTCAGTAGCTCTGTCTAGGCAGAAATCAGAACATAGTATTTGCCAAGTTGTAACATCATGACTATAAAGAATCCTAAAATTAAGTCAAACTTCATTCACATCAGTTGGAAGTGACTACACCTCATGAAAGGTACACAAAAATACAAAATTCAAATATATTTCTAATTTTGATCAGGCACTCCAGCTTCTCAACCTCTTTACTGTAATCATAATGCATTTATCATTACAGGCCTCACATTATGAAAAAATTACACATATCAAGAATGTGATCTAATATTTGGCAAAGCCTTGACTTATCAGTTTTGCTGCAGGAAGATAAACCCGCAGAAATCAAAACAGTGAGTTAAAGATACCAAATAATGTAATAAGGTTCTGTAATTTCCTTTCTTAGTGAGGAAAAAAAAAAAAAGGAAGAAAACAAAATCAAAGCTGGGCTGGAAGAGGAAGATATTTGGTTTCCACTGAAAGCCAACACTCTTGACAAAAAAGTCCCATGTACCACATAAATCCTACCAAGCTCTCACGAAGCATGAACAGTGCTGAAAGCAGATCCAGGTCCAATCCTGTAACAGTATTCCTAATAACAGGAAAGTTTTAATTTAAGGGGCTTTGCTGAGACATGTCATGCAAATTAAAACTCTGACACTAACTGTTGCTCACTATTTGTGTGAAAACAGCTACTAAAACTCCCTCAGAATGAGAACTTTGAGATCAAGCAGCTAAAGCAATGTCAATTCTCACTTTAATCATGAGGATTTAGACTCCAAGGCAACAAAACAATATTTCACACCACATTGCTGAAGGAAAAGAGAACCAGCAGCACTTTTTGGAAAGTCTGGGGAAACACCAGTTGTCACCAACTTCACATAAAGAGCAGCCATATTCATTTCATACAATCATTTGAGTCTAAAATATTTTCAGTGTTTAAAAAGACCTCTTGTTTTCAACTTTAAAGTCTGAAACTTCTCCTATCATCAACTCCAAGTAATGAGAAACAGTTTTGCTGTGATAACTTATCTAATATGTATTTGTTATAACAGTGAGAATGACTCAGCCTTTAGCAGCAAATCAGAAAGCAAACAAATTTGCAACTCAGCTGCTGTAGCATAATATACATTGCTTTTGCCAGTTAGTGTGACAATTCCATGTCCCCAATTAACCTACAATAAAGAAAGGTACAAAATGTAACAGTTTATCCAACATGGGAAATATACTGCTTTGTGCAACACTATGAAATGAGTTCATGCCAAACTGTCATGTAGTGCAAGATTACCCACATGGAAAGTGATCCACATAAATAATGAAGCTACATGCTTTTGTTGTTGTTTTAACATTTTACAGTATAAATAAGCAAGCCAAGCCATGTACATCAAGAACAAAGAAAAATTTGTGTCTGTGGCTTTTTTTCCCAAACACTGTTAATGGTGGTCAGTATAGTCAGGCATTTGAGACCTGAAAGTCCAAGATTCCTTAACATTTTGGGCTATGAACAATAAAGTTGCTAGCTTTCCAAAACAAAGAGCTACCTGTCTCATCAGTTGTCCCATAAAAGCAATCAGTTGATTCAACTCAAGGTATTACTTGCACTTTCTTAACAGAAAAGGAGCCTCCTCTTTTGTGCTTCTCGGAGTACAATTTTTAAGCATTCAGTAAACTTCCTTTGTGCAAAAAATTTATTTAAGTCACACACTGGATTTGTTCACTCACAGGATTCCTGTGCCAACACTTTTAATATGAACCTTCTTTAACCCAAGAGCATTCTGTTTTAGGCTGAGCACTCGTGTCTAGCACATGAGCGCTGTCCTAAGATACCCCCTGGAATTCATGAGTAATCAAGAAAGCATGAAAGTGCCCTCCCCACTCTGATATCTGCCCAACTTGTGTCTATCAAATCTGAAGTACTCACTTGCTAAAGCTGCTGCTGATCACTCATTCACATACAGATGTTCTATTTGCAAATGTTTTAACTCTAGAAAATAAGCCCATCAGCTCAAATAAACAACATTAAGCTGTTCACAGAAGAATTGAAACTACAGATTTTTTGCTAAGAATAGGCACCCTTAGTGTGCCAGGCATTACTCTAATTAACAACAAAATGCACAAAGGTAACATCAGAGGGAATAAACCATAGTCCATACAGTTTTTTCACAGTGTAAAGACACATCAGTTAAGACTCAGCCCTGGGAGGCACAGCTTAACAGTGCAGCTGAAAACATGATTTCTTTTGGGACTGGCCTCAGCCTCCTTTCACACAGAAGTATGACAGTCTCTCCTATCTATAAAGAAGGAAGACTTGCAGGTAAACAACCTAAAGCTTTTTCTTCTATCCTCTCCATTCCTCACGCTGCTCGCTGCCTGTAAGCTTAGGTATCGTTCTTAAAAAAAGGAAGCATTAAAGCAAACTCTTCGGAAAGAGAGGAGAATACCAGTAACATGAGAACACAAAATTCCATAAGGGGGAAAACCCCCAAAACCACAAACATATAATGGAGAGGATGTGTGTTCTATTAATTTATTAAATAAACATATTAAATATATGAATATTTAAACTTTATTGTTTAGCTCAGATTAAAGCCGCATCAGTCAAGGAGATGTCACTTTTGCTGTTTGCTGAAGGTGATGCCTTGAACTGCAAATCTCACTGAGCAAAACAAGATGTCTAAATGCAAGACCAATGACTTCCTACCAAAATTTATCAGATGTGCTCACAAAGATTTCACTGGAAATGCTTGGCATAGGACATCTGACAGATTATTCAAAGAAAGAAAAAACCTCACACACCACTGCAATAAAGAACCAAAGAAAAATAAAATAAAATTTAAAAATGACCCATCCCTGTTTGGTCTGTGATCCATTTCTATTTCAAAAATTTATTCATCCCTGACACACAAGAGTCCTGAGAAAATACATTCCACTTTAAGCACACATCAGACTATGATTTTTCACAAGTTGAACAAAGTAACAGTCAATTCAAAGGAGCAAAAGACTGGTTTAGTATCGCCTCCTGTGAGCAGGATCAAGAGTACTGACTTAAACATGCTAGCATGGTACAACTTGGTTTGGATTCATAATTCTTCTGCAAATCCTTCACAAGCACAGACAGACACTTGCAACAGAAAGAAAATGTCAACACGGAGAAACTCCTGTCAGCCTTAACCAAAACAGAGCAATCTAAAATAAATCTAAGATACAGCTAATGTAAGTTTTTCCATACTAACTTCCTTCTGAGTAAAATTTCTTACTGTTAGCCTCCACGGTTTAGTAAGCAAAGCTAGAGAAGCAAGTTTTCACACACATCAGCACTGTGAAACTAGAAAAGCTGGAGAGAAATATCAGGCCCTGCAAAGTTTTCTCATTAAAAATTCATGTCTTGCAGTCATCATCAACTGGAGAACATGCAAGGGGACAGTAAACTGCTACTTAGCAGCTTAAACATTAATCAAGGCATTATACATCCTCAAGAGAAGAGAGGAATCTCTAAGTTAGAATCTAAAATAAAGAAAAAACTGACATGTTGCAGCAGCTTTGAATCACTGATCTTTAAGCCCTTTCTCCTAATATTAAATGACTAGTACAGCCATTCACTTTGTCCATTAGCAAAGGAGTCAGGAGCCATTATTTTCTGCTGCATTTTGCTCTGCAGATATGGTAAACACCTGGCTGCAGAGCAAAGGAAAATAAAACCCAAATACCAAAACACAAACCAACAATTCCCCACCACCCAAACTAACAAACCCTAACTACAGCATACACCAGCTATTTGTGCCATCTTCTTGCAAGAACAGAGTAAGCTGCTCTTTCAGGAAAAAGAAAAACAACCAACAATTGAAGGCAAGGATGGCAAACACCCGTCACCCTCTCTTGTATCTTGCAAAGTTTTAACAGCAAAGTTGGAAAGCTTAGCAAAGTGAAGGCAAACTGAACTAAGAACAGAGGTGAAAAATGAACTCAGATAGGAAGCGAGAGAGGAAAAACTGAGAGTTGACATAGCTGCTTATACTATTAATAGAATCAGCACACAGCTATGTACATGGATTACATCTTCCATGACCTTCTAGGGAGTTCAGTAACCCGACCTACCTCCCTCCTTCCCAGGCTTTTCAATGCAATGGCCAATACAAGATTTCTACTTGCTTTGGATAAAACCACATTTCATAAGCATACAAAATCAAGCAACATAACATACCATGTCATCCCATCCCATCCCATCAAAGGTTTGGCACAACATATTAATACCTTTATACATTGCTTATTTCTAACTTGCCAATCAGATGCTGATTTCTCAAACCAAATTTCAGAAAAAGCTTTGCCAACGCAGCAGTTCAACTCCTCTTCAAGTCATGACTTTACTCCTGTCTTCATTTTTACACGATATTTACCTGCTCACAACATTCACTTCAAACATCCTAATAAACTGACACAAGCCAGAAGGCAGCAATTTTCACGCTGCTTCAGTGGCCACATTCAGCTGAGCTCTCGAGGGCCAGAAGAGCCACATGAACTTCGGATAGAAACAACTTGAATGTAACCATGGTGCCACTCAACAAAAACCGGCTCAGGTATTTTTCACTGTAGCAACATCAAGTTTGGTACTCTCCCTTTACCATTCAATGCTAATTGTGCTCAACACAGGATGACACAAAGTTCTTTTCCAAGTATCATTCCTTTAATCCATGCATGCCCATAGGCTCCAAGAAATACTCTTCAGCTCTTGAATTGCTGAAGAAATGTGCATACAAGTCTAGATGATTAATCAGTTCTTACACATCGCACAGGAAAAAACACAAAACTGTAGTTGCTTAAGTCTGATATTCAGGAAATGACTGTGCACGTGGGATGTGCTTACACTTTGATGAATACATCTAACAAAATAAAAAATAGGATAGAAAAGCTCTTATGAAACTATCAAGCAAGAGGCATTAACCAGGGGAAGATGGTGTTGATTCTCAACATGGGGACAGAAGAAGGCACGTTCCCTGCATGAAGGCTTTGATGAGACTCGGAGAACACATCTCCAAAGGTGAACCCATGAGCAACTGAAACCAGTGCTACAGACAGACATAACAGGAAGATCTAAAACACACTCCCCAGCTGAAGTTCTGCAGCTCTCACCGCTACTAAACTGAGATAAAAGTGCTTAAACATTAATAAGCTTTTCTGCTCTCCTGTACCTGAGCTCGTAAAGCTTCAAGTCTCAAATCTCCAAAGGCCAAGAGAGGGCTGAGTCAGCTTATAAAACGCAAGGAAAAAGAAAGATTGTATCTTCTGTAACAGTTAACACAGTGGCATTTTCCAGGCTGCTAGCCAGGTTAGGTGGGACATGCCTATTCTCAAAATTGTGTCAGTTTAACAAAAAGGTGGTGTTTTAAAATTGAGTCAGTGAAGGCACAGCAAATACACCTGCAGTCCTTTAATCTTATGAAGGCCTAGTTTCCATTAACTTAATGTAACTGCTTATCAGAAAAATAAAACTGAGTTCAAATCTAACAATGTACACAGAGAGCTGTGCATGGGCTTAATTAGGGTAATTAAACAAAAGAGTGAAGTTTATCTAACATATCTCTGAATACAGACAATGTCTTCAAGACTAAACCACCTGCATTCCCTAAAAAATAAGAAAAAAAAAAAAGAATTTATACAAGCACATCCAAGATATGTCAGTGCTTCAAAGAAGTAATCGCTCCCTCCCGTAAGGTTCAACATAACACATTCTGATAGTTCTGATACCAAAGTCTATTGCAAAGTTTAAAAAAACAAAAAGTCAACAACACAGAACAAACAAGCAAAAACATCCCCTAGATATACTTCACTGAGGGTTCTCGAAGAAATTAGATGAAAAGCACTGTCACCAGAGGCAGAAAGTTCTCTCTCAAAAGCCTAGGAGCAAACACAACACTTGACTTTGCAGCTCGGAAGGGCCTAAAACATACTTTGATTTGTGTCAGCCTAAACTGTCTACAGTATGATTAAATAAGTTGACCAATACATTTCAGATTCAAACAACTGTTGAATACTGTTAAATATGTTTGTGGAATTGGCAGGCCTTCATGGCTAACTCCCCGTTCCCTTAAGAAAAGCAGACTCATGACTCACTGTTTTGGCGCTGTACAAAAATTTGACAGAGAAGTCAGTCGACACAGATTTTAAGAGTCTGTTTTTAATTTAACACTGTAATTGCTTTGAAATGAATAATACCATTTAGAAAATAAGTACTTTGAAACTTTTTTCCCCAAGATGGGTCAGAGCTTTCTGCTCTCACATGAGACCACTCAACTTCCTAGTTTCATCACTGCCCATTCAAAAAGGGCACAGAGCAGCAACATCTTTAAGAACTACAAGTAACACAACACTAAAGCAAATTACAACAGTGCACTAAAATAGTATGAAGTTAGGTCTCATTCAGCTACATCACTTAAAATATATTCTGACAGCACTCTGTGCACATCAGATTTCCAGAGCCAACCACATGACATCAGCAGGCACACTGATGCACAACACATAAAAAAGCATGGTTACCTATTTTTAGATTATTACATATTATCAATGAATTTATTCAGTTGTGTGAGATCTATTGGGTAAACTTTCAACAACAACTGGACTCAACCTTAAGGAGTCTTTTTCAACCTTAAGGATGCTGTGATACACTACCTTAAAAATAAAGCATGCACATTAGCATGCACACGTAAAAGCTGGGGACCTCTTAGCACCAGAAGAGACTGGGAAGGAAGAAACACTTAGAAAAACTAAGGATTAAGGGTGGGAAAGAGGTGGTTGTTTTTTGTTTTTCTATTTAAACTAAACTTTACTGTATTTTCTGTGAAAATAAATGGCTCAGAAATTTGCCATTTAAAGAGTATCACTCATCATCTCTGCCATTCTCTCCTCAAAACTATACATACTGAGAAGCCTGGAATTTGTTTCCTATAGAAGACAAACCATACATGATAATTTTGCTAACTACTAGGAGGGAGATTCATTTCTTGCTTAAAACTGCAATTTTGTTTCTGTTTTAGGGAACAAAATAGCCACATAAGTGAAATTTAGCTTGCAGGAAAGGTATCTTTATATAAATTTGAATGTTGCACAACTGCTTGGGAACAGGACTGTGTGTTTAGTACTATGGTTAGCCAGATACTTGGAAGTACTTGTGTACTTCAAGTTCCTTAAGTTTAGTAAATGTTCATGTAGTAAAGTGTCCAAGTCTAGGCCTCAGGTACCACCTCTAGATTTTAACCCCAGAAAGATTTACTGTCATAAACAGTATGCTGAGGAGAATGATTTTAAAAGCTTTTAAGGCTATTTTCACAGGGACATATGTGATTCAGCATGCCCACAGAATTCCAAACTTCACACAACATACTATAGTATTCACTCCTATTATTAGAGTCCAGACAATTCTTTGAAATTATTTATATATTACAGAAAAAGAAATAACTATGCACTGAAATGCTAATAGACATTTATTTATAGGCATTGATTTAATTTATATTAGCACTGCATGGAAGTCTGACTAAGGTTTAAAGCCAAATAGCAACGAACAGCCTGTAATATGCTTTCAAGCCACCTACAATTTAAATGCAAGAAATGCTGACTCTGCCCATGCCACTTTTTATGGGCTTTCACACATAGGCTTGGATGGAGACAGTTTTTCTTTACAACCGCACCACAGTCCTGTAATAGGGCCTCTTTCCCAGTTGGCATAAACAACACTTAGGGGTTTTGTTGTTTTAACCAGATCACCCAGTGTATCCAGTTTAAATGCACACAGGCATTATACAAATCTACTGGTATTCCAGCTGTCTCAGTCCCCACGAGTCCTTGGGCAAAGCCTTGAGGAACAGCTGAGGCCACGCAGCACTACAGGCTGATCATAAACACCAGGAGCAGGAATGCTGATGTTGGCATGCCAAGTCGGAAAAGTGATTACCAAACTCAGCCCTTCTCTGTATGCCCCAGCAGAGCCAGCCATGTCATTTCAGGTTAAGGAGGCATTCTGCTGCAATGAGGAGGTTGCACTGGCTCAGTGGAATTCCTGGAGGAGGGTGGCTCAGGAATGCAATGTATTTGCTCTAGGAGCATGTGGCCTTGTGAGCATGAGAAAGATCTGAATGTACCCAACACTGACTCCAGGGAGGAAAAAACACCTGAGGAAACTGCCTGTGCTTGTCTGGCTGATAAAAAAAGCCGCACTGTCTTCTGAAATGCCAATTCAGCTGATCATACAGCGAGTTTATGTCCATGGCAGCAACAAGATCACTTCTAGGTTAGGACCTCTTGGAGAGCTCCTTGGTGCTGCTTCAACAGGCTTTTTCCCGGTCAATCACAACCACTGACCCAGGAGACCAGTGTGATGGAAAAACACATCACTCTCATGCCTTGGGAAAAGTAGAACATGCTGCATTACCAACTATAAATTAGTTAAAATGGACCCATCTGGTTTGTTCCAAGTCTGTTTATACTTGGCATTAGGAAACTGCTATGAAGAAAACCAATCCGACCAAAAGAGTGACCTCTTTTCCTCTTTACCACTATTTCAATAACAAAAATAGTATTTTAGCTATATATCAAGTTATTCACCCTTCCTAAAAGGCAAGCAGGCTTCTCAACAGATCAGTCCTTTCCTGTGAACAACAGCCAAAAAGCCTACTAAGTGACAAGGCTCCTGTCAGTTGACATGGTTATGACTGTCTATAACTCAACAAGTATTGTAGTTAGAAGTCACATGCTAACCTCAAACTCCAAATTTCCCACTCTAAAAATCAGAAGGTGATGGAATTCAAACTCCACACAAAGTGATGATGCAAGCAGAAAAGCCATGGTGTACAATACCTGACAGGAACAAGAAAGCTTCTCTTAAACAAGTTGTCACAGAGACTTTTTTCCCCCCTCTTCAAAGGCATTCAGAAGAGCACAGAAGCAGGACCTCTCCCCTCAAATGCCCACACAGAAAGTCAAAAATCTCAACACCGGCTGTGTTAGCATGCAGCCAGCACTTGCATACTCTTAAACCTTCTTAAAAGCACTGTATTTAGTAACAAAGAGAAGCACACTATTCCATACCCCACCTAGAAATAATGTATTTCAAGACAGGATATGCACACCTCCTTTTTTCATGTTTCTGCAGAAAGGTTTATCTGTATGTCCCTAAAAACCTAATCAGCAGAAACTTTCCTGGTAAACCAAAGGACAGCTAGGGCTTTGCAATCTACAGTACCCACCGGGGAGAGATTGCAGGGATTAGCAATAGTAGCCCAGATCAGAGGTGTCACGTCAGACCACGAGGAGTGTTCCACATCACATCTTTATGCAACCTACATGCAAGATCTGCAGATCTTAAGTAAAGCCTGTTCCCAGCTTAATGTTGTGCCAATTAAAGAAAAAAAAAAAGAAAAAAAGAGGCAACAGCGTAACGGATAACAAAGTGTTTGCCTCAGTCTACAAATACCCTGAAACAACTCATACCCAAGGTACAAACTCATCATCAACTCAAGCAACAACAGTGGAAATTACTGACGGACAGACAATCAGTGAAATGTCGGGAAGATGAAGAATGCAGACACCAGAAAGAATGGCAACACTGACAAAATCTGCATTATTGAAAGGGGGAAAATAATGCTGGGTATCACAAGAGCTAAGGAACAAATGGAACAGCAGCCAATTCTAAAAATCCTAGATTCCAGGTTTCTATACAGTCAACTTCCCCTTCAAGTCAGCAAGCAATCTTTTCAGATTTCAGGATTGGCAGAAACAGTCTTTCAGGCAGAGACCATATTGAAAATAACAGATCTCCTAAAACACGTATCTAGTATTGCATTGGATAGCAGTTTCTAAATAGGAGACTGCACTTCAAGAAATAATCTGTGGGCAGCCAAACCGATTTACTAATTTCTACTATGTGTAGTAGATGGCCCTGTATCTTTAGACTAAAGACACTACAGATCCCAAAACTCTTTTTGTGTCCTCTCTAAGTCATACCTGTTCAGAGATGCGCAACCAAGAAGAGGAAAGCTGATTTTGAAGCCAGAGAAAGGCTGTAGGGAAGAACAGAGAGGAAGGGGAGGAGTGGACAAGGACCTGTGGACAGTGGATGCACTTGCCAACCATGTGCTGCAATAACGAAGGGAGCCAAGTCCCACAGCACGGGTTTTAATTGTGACTGCCCTGCTACTAACCCCATGAAATCAAGCTGCAAGCACTAACGAGTGAGATACCTCAGCAGGCCTCAGCTGTAATTGCTTTTGGGTGTCTTCCGGCCCCTTAATGAACCACACCACAAAACATCTTGGACATCGGAAGTTACCCTCAGCACACAGATTTGCAACCAAAGAAAAGAAAAAAGCCGCCGCTCCATGCACAGCGCAGCACTGTGCTCATATCCACCCACGATGTGCAGAAGGCTGCTCACATCATCTGTACTCCAGGTAAAATGTTCACATGGAGTGGCCTTGCAAAAAGCTACCTCTACCTTTCTGAATGGCAGCTCTGCCCTCAAGCCTATCTATCAACTTATCCCCCCCACTTGGCACACACGTAAGTCAGTAAAAAGACCAATATATTTTATTCCCAGGATCAATACAAGCAAAGGTCACAGCTACCTCAAAGACAACTGAGAGTTACTCCAAGAATTTACTTCCTCTGTAAAGGCAACCCTTAATTAAGGGTTCCCAAACCAAGATAACCCTTCCTTAAAAACGAAGGCTAGATGATGAAAAAAAGTGTAACAGATTTTTCAAAGGAAAAAAAAATCTCAAAGGGACTCCATCTTCCCATCACTGGCAAATTCTGCTCCCCACTGAGACCCTGAAGAATTCCATCACTCCCTCCAGAAAACTGTTCCCAAAGGGGTGGAGGGGGGGGGCGGGCAGGAGGAACGGGGGGATGGGGGTGCACTGGAATTTTCGCTCTTCAAAGGCAAGTTTTCTCTGGGGTTTTAATATGGAGCTATTCTAAGCTGAATTGCAGAACTTGGAAGTCTCAATGGTGAGGAAGCATCATTTATTACTAGCTTTGTCTTTCAGTGGGTGTGTTCCTTCAAAGTAGCAGGATGTGAGTGTAGAAAGAGTAAAAGACACAGTAAAAACTAGAAATCTGCAAAATTCAAGTTGCTATATGAGACAACTAAACTGAACATAAAGTTAGTTGATAGTATCTTCAGCTACATTTCATGTCCTGCAATGGAATATCATTTTCCATGTTTACAAGGTCCTTTATAAAGCTATAGGACTAACCAGGTAAAAATAATGTATGTTTATCTTATTACCTCTTACAATATAATTTTGGCATAGCCTTGGCTCATGAGAGAGACAACTCCCATTTTCTATTTTCACTAAGGAAAATGACAAAGTCAGGACTCCAGTATAGGAACTCCTGTGTTGTTCTTGAGTCTGTGCCAGGTGTTAGGAGGCCTTCAAGAGTCATTACATGTCATTTTGTCCAAGATATAGTGGAGATTTAATACAAATTTACTCAACTCATTAGTTTTAATGCAAACATTAGACATTTTTAAATATAAAGCACTTTAACCATGTAGCTTACTTCCAAGGCATTTCAAAATAATGGAACAGGCAAACGAAAACAAATAAAATAGTAAATTCCAACTGCAATTTCACTATAGCAAACTAACCTCCTTTTAGTGAAAAATGAGGTGTTACCAGCAGGATTCCCACAGGACTTGTACTATTCCTGTGTGACCTGGGAAAAGGGGGTGAAGGAGCAGAGTAATGGTGTTTACCTGCAATACCTAAATATGCTGCAGCCCATCCTAGCCCTGGTTGCAGAAAGGCACACAGAAGGGTGTAAAACGATACCAACTGCCCGGACAACAAAATGGGAGGTAAAATTCAGGAAAGAGTAAGTGCAAAGAAATACCTCTTGGGGGAAAAAAAAGCTTCCTTATACAGTGATGCCTTTTAAACTGGATAACACCACTTTAGAAAAAATATTCACTAAATACAGGCTGTTCTCCCAAGAACTTCATCTCAGCACAGCAGAGGAGGCAACTAAAGTGTCATAAATCACTAAACAAGGAAAGGCAACACAGAATACATCACCCTGCCAGCAAATAAAATCAGGATATATTCATATATCAAATACTGTTCTTCTGCTCACCTTACCTTGATTAGCAGAACCAGGAAAGCTGCATGCAAGTGCAGCAGGAATAACTAGAATCATGGAACAGTATCCATTGGATAAACGCTAAAAAGACTACAATTCTTCATTTCAGGAGAGAAAGCGTGTCAGCTAAAAAAATGCATGCAAGCAAATACCAGACTTTTTTTATGAATATGACAAGTAAAACTACTGGGAAGTGAGTTTTCACAATACAGTCTAGGAGACACTGAAATCACCATCAGTGGGTTTTAAACAAAAGGAAGTTCCTTTTCCATCTAATCAAACTGCAGGACTCGCTGTTACAGGATGTTGCAGAGGCCAAAAGTACAAACGGCTTTTAAAACAAGATTACATAAATTAATGGCAAATGTGTCCATCCATCTGCACGTATTACAAGCAGTGGTCTAGATACAACCTCCGGCTCAGAGCTCTTGGATTGCCAGAGGTAGATGGTATATGAGAACATAATTTTATATATACTTTGAAGCTTTATATACACAACAATTATTGATTGTTTACAATAAATACATATTAGTATAAACACAGATGACAAATACTTATGTGAAACAGACATTTGATAAGGAAGAACTCCCACTGAGCAAACATGAGAAGGCAGCCTGTTACAACCTAAACCAAATTAGCCAGACTGCAAAACATGTAAGCTTTGAGCAGAGTAGGTCTTCAGCATCTGAACAATAAGAACAAATGGTTTTAAATTTTAGGGGGTTTTTATAATAAGACTGGATACTCCTCAAAAACACTTAGCTTTAACCTACAATTCATGGCCTAGCATCTAGTTCATACAGAAGGTCACTTCAGATGAACACAACTCCATCTGGCTTCAATTTCCCACTAGATATATGGTACGGATGGCCAAACTGACATCTCCAGAGAGGCACATGGCTCTTATCTCTCTAACACAGTCCTTGCGGAGGACAGGCCATTGACAGGGTGCCTGCAACTGCTGTACCTGGCAGAGAGCAGCAACTGAGGCAAGCCTCGTCCTCTGCACCCCAGCTGGGGCAGCCAGCCTCTCTCAGCACCTGTTCCTTCTCCTCTGCCTCAACACAAAAGGAACACATCACTGCAGAATAAGGTCCTCAGGGGAGCACAGGCAGGATGGAAAAGGGCAGGAGCAGCAAGTTTGTGTGGGGAATACAGATGAAAGAAAATGACTAGAAGGCAGATGGAAGAGGTAAGGATTGTAACTTGAGAGCTGCAGGTTTTTGATTTATTCAACAGCCTGGCAAAATACATAAGCCGGACTCTTATCAGTTCAAATGTTCCCTCCTCACACTTATCTTTTTTAATATGGAGTGGGTGGCATTTTTCGTAAGTAAAATAAAACTGAAATGTACCAAAAATATTGGCCAGATGTTTGTTACAAATTTACTACATAAATAAAGTAAAAATATGCAAAATATTGAAGTAAAGCACTTTTTGGTAGTTTGTGATTTTGAAACAGCATACTTCATTTTTCTGTCTGTCTTGCAAGAAAAGGATAACTATACCTGCTGCACTATGCCCTCTCAGTACGAAGTGGGCCCAAAATCATATATAACTTTAAAATAACTTTGAAGAGAAAGTATGAATCCCCTATAGGTAATTGATTTTAATTTCTTAAATCAGTCTTGTGAAGTATACACATGCTTTGTATCAGCAAGCTATGATAGGAAAGGACTGTGTTATGAGCATATGCACATACAAATGGAAAAACAGGCAACTTAGGAGAAAACAGGAAAGCGGCAGCAGCACAGACTTAGTAAAAGAGACCACCTGGATGACCAAAAGGGATCCAAGGCAGGAATATTTCAAACAGTTACATTACTGGCATATTCAACCACAACGATCCTTTAGGGAGCAAATGACCACTAGTAGAAAGATAGACTCCTGGTAACTTCATTTAGAGATGCAATAAGCAGGACTTATACTGACAGTGCCATTGCTGGAAAAAATATTTGAACAGATTGCAAAATTTGGCTTGTTTTGTATCTCCTCCATTTCAAACTGCAGTATTTTTTTTCCATGGGAGTGTTGAGGTTGGCAGGCACCTCTGGAGATCATATGGTCCAGCCCACTGCTCAGAAGTGGGTCACCCAGAGCAGGTTGGGTGACCAGTGATCAGGTTTTGAGTATCTCCAAGGATGGAGACTCAACAACCTCTGTAGCAACCTGTTTCTTGGTTCAATCACAGTGAAAAAAGCGTTTCTTACATTTCAGTGGAATTTCTTGCATCTCAGTGTACCCCCTGCCTCGCCACTGAGCACTGCTGCCAATAGTCTGGCTCCTTCTTCTTCACTCCTCCCATCAAGTATCTGTACATGCTGGTATGGTCCCCTCACACCTTCTCCCCTGCCACATAAACAGTCCCAGCTCTCTTAGCCTCTCCCTGTATGACCTGAAAGAGCAAATCCACCACTATGAACAGTGCTTCTGCCTGGCTGATGTGCTGTCAATAGAGGGGCTAAAGCACACACAAATAAGGTTAAGCCAAACAGAGGTACAATTAAGCCAGCATCTATTTTCACTGGGCATCATCCAGTATGCCAACTGAAAAGGAGTCAGTTTAAGATGCCCTTATCAACTGGCCACAGTTTCCTTTCTCACAGCAGTAAGGCTGCATGCCAGCTGCCTGAACAACAATGCAGCAACCACTGAAACTGGAAGGGCCCAATGCCTTCAGCAGCGAACAGACCACACACTGTTCGAATACAGCAGAAGCTGTTGAGGGATCTTGGCATCCACGGCAAGGTTTAGCTGCTCGAACAGATGCTTGAACAGGACAGAGAGCAGCAACAAGAGAGCTATGTTATTAACCAACTATAAACTGCTTTGGAAACCTTACACGTGTTGCATCCCTGGACTTTTTCACAGCACACAGAACTTAAACATATGATGATTTCTGCCTCAAAGTTGCGACAAGTTTTTAATCTATAGCAATTTAAATTCCACATTATCATAACAGTCAGGCTAAACTATTATTGAAACTTTTTTGTTTCATTTGACTAGTAACTTCAAGGCTATTATAACTATATAGCTGCAGCCGTCTGACCTACTCAAGCAGGAACATAACAGACCCCGGCACATTAGAAGGGCAGCAAACCACAGCAAGCACAGAATCCTGTAGCCTCTGCCACCTCATCAAGAATTTCAAGCTATCAACAGAACAAATTGATGTAAATTGATAATACAAGCTCTTCCTGGAAACAGATTTAAAATATCTTCATACAAAAAGACAAATCAAAACCCAGGAAAAAAACCAAACCAAGCAAATACATAAAAGCCCCTAAAGTCTTCAACCTTTATGGCATTTTGTAACTTTAGAATCAATGCAACAATTCCTTCACCCTGCTAGGACCAAAAGGAAAAACAGCTTCCTGAACTCCCTCACTGCATTCACCTTTGTATCATTTTCAACATAATGTTTGTTTTTGCTGAAACAAGGCAAGGCAGTCTCAGGCTCTGCTCTCACCTCAGCAGACTGGGGTGACATAGCAGCATCTCCTCGAAGTTGTACATAATTTCTACAGTCCAGAATTCTTCATGGTCAAACTATGTGCTCTAAGCTGGTCTGAGCCTAAATTAATGTGTAAAATTAATCCTTGGGTATTAAATAACCCCCTCCTTTAGGCCCCATTAATTACCCTACAGGTATGGCCTTCATCTCTTTGTCAGAGCACTTGGCATACAATGTATTGATAACCGCCCTACCTCCACACACAACCTCCGCACAGACGTGCAGGCACGCACATTTCTACCCGATTCCTATTTATAACACCATATGCTAACAAAAGTACTCTCAAGCAGTTTTAAGTTAAATACCAAAGAACAAGAAAGTCTTCAAGTATAAGCAGCTGTTACGTGCATAAAAGCATTGCTCTATTTTTGACAGACACTGCCCTGGAACATCGAGTGGATTTTGACCTGATGCTTACGACTGCCACTTACCAGCTAATTCTGGCACAAGCCTGCACTGGAAATATGCCTGACCACCTATCATTAACCAACATCCTTCAGAAAGTCAAAGAAGTTTACAAGGATTTAATCAGCACCAAATGACTTTTCCAAAAGGCCTCAAAGCCTAGCATTAGTCCCCCTTCTGAAGGGTCTAAGTAGTAAGTCACAAATGCAGAAGACAAAAAAGGTATCATAAATAATGATTATTTCACTCAGTAGTAACTGCAAAGTCAAATAATTCTACTGTTCTATTCACTAAAAATGCTGCTTTCAAAATACTGTTTTCTTAGTGCACTCTAAAAAACACGTCAATGAAAAAAGAATTTATATAATCTGAGTATGTTGATTTCCAAAAAACACTTGTACAGTCCTTGCATTGTCTGCAGTCACTCCCCCACTGAAAAGTAACAAAATACAGCAGCACAAGAGCCAGGGAGCCCCACGAGCGTCCTGCTGAAGAATTCACTAACCAACCCACTCACAAGAGTCCCAAAATTAATTTTCAAACTGAAAAAAGTGCTGTCTGTCTTTGTACAAGAGCTCTCTAAGGAGCCTAAAGAGAAACAATTTAGTCTCCGGATGGGCAAGAAGAAATTTTTGCTTTATATAGAGTATCCGTTTCCCTTTTATAACAAGTTTCCTTTCTGCTGCAAGAGAAAGCCTTCATTTAAATTCCAAGTACACTATGTACATACCTAGAGGTACAAACATACATACTAGCACCCAGTACAGAACAACACAGTAGCAACTAGAAAGACAGCATCCTGCAAAATTTCAATAGCAATCTAGCCTGTTCAAGCCAAGAGCCACCAGATATTAACCAAGACAGGCTAAGCAGAACTGAATCACAAATATAATGAACACGGTAAATACCACAGAAGAGAATAATATGCTGCTGATTTTTTTTTTCAGGAAATGGCTAGCAGCCTTGTCGTGGTTTAGCCTATTCAGAAATTAAGAACCATCTAGAAAAAAGGAAAACATCTCTCAACCAACCAGTCAAGGTTATTGATACCCAGGATAACCCAGGGATCTGAGATAACAGATAACCCAGGGATCTGAGAACTGCTGTTCAGACAGTCCTATGACTTGGCAGGACATCACTTGCAAAGAATTTCAGTCCAAGAGGCCACAGGGAAGGGAAGACAGCTCTTCCTCTTGAGCTGTACAGTTATGATGAGAAGCATCCCGCTTGATTCTTAGGCAGTATTAAATGAGCCCACTCTGTGCAGAAGAGACAGCATAGAACATCAAAGTAACAACATGGTCAAAAAATCATTGATATCACTGACAGGAAAAAATTAATTATCCACAGTGTACTGAAATCCCGATGTGCACAAACTACAATGTTACAGGTTCCTTATTTCCAGAACAGTAACAACTAAAAAACATGAACTCCAGTTACAGTCAAAAAAGGCTTGGAAAAGCAAGCAACAAACCAACCCAGAATTTCATACAGCTATCCTAATGCACCAGGCAACAGAGAGGAAATGAGCAGGACATGAAATGTGAAATAGTACTGAAACTGCCCACGTCAGACAGAGCCCCTGAAGAAGAACAAGTGCTAGAGCTGGCACAAGGGGATGGGGCTGACCAGGGACGTTCCTTACCAGCAGCAAACAGTACCAAGCTAGCTGCAGCACACTGTTCATGGCAGAGGATGCCAATCCAGCTCTGTCTTGAAACAGGGAAGTCAAGGATGTCTTTGATGCTAATAAAACTCCAGAATAATGGATAGGAACAGCCAGTAAGTGTAAGAGTAGGTTGGTTTTGAAGCTGGGAGTGCGGGGGAAATCAGTTTTCATCAGGAGAAAATATGTGTTTCCACTGTACATGTTACATGGGATCAGCTGGTGGGTAGACGAGCAAAGTTTCTGTATAAAATTGTCACAAGAAAGATTCTTGGAGGACAGAAGAATGCATTTCTGATGGCAAGAACCGAGTCTCACACTGAACACAAAAGAACAAACAAAAGAAAAGTTAAGAAAGAAAAAAATACATAGCTAGGAAAGGTTTCTTAAACAATGTTTGAATTTTCAAGGGCAAATTTTGGGAGAATCAGACTCCGAGTGCTAAACTAAGGCTGTAGTTTGGCAAACGCTTTAAACTGGCATAAATTTGCATTGCTGCTGAAAGAAAGTCTCACCATCTGCCAGTCCCCTGTGCCAGCACAAACATCCGAACACTGAACCAGGAGCAATTCTTTTGCCAGTTTATTTTTCGGATGGATCAGTTCCCCAAACCAGTTCACAGGATGGCCATGTAAATACTTGTGCTGGCAAAGAAGAGTGACTACTTCTCCAGCTATGCCAGCCCAAACGAAGTGTTCATTGAACTACAGCCTAACACACAGGGGTGTGGAGAAGTTCTAGCAGTCACAGGTGGTGCTCCCCACCCTCAGACATACTGTATTCGTACCACACTTCAGAGTTACAATCACCACACAGCTGTCCCTCAGAAACCAGCACATCTTTGTAATTTTCTCTAGTAGGAGAACCTGCCAGAATCTCAGCAATGTTAACGTTGGCTGTAAACAAGATTCTTTTCTGGATGCTGCTGTGCTTCTCAATCAAAAGATCATTTGCAGGAGAAATCCCAGTCAGTCTTCTCATCATCTGCTCCACCTGGGACCCAAAAGGTTTGTATATGAGGAACAACAAATAAAAACTATAGTCATCACATGTCAGGACTCTACTCCAACAGGGATTTAAGAACTGTGTGTGGGCTGTTGCATATCCATGAATCACCACACAATCCTTCGCTGACCAGCACACTCATCTACAAGAAAACAACATCACCAACAGAAACGCTGCTGTCAGGGGAAGAGTCAACAGATAAGGACGAGCATTGGTCATATTCTGTATCAAGGTCAAGCAACACAAGTGAGTACTGGGACACTGAGAGAGACCTTGCCACACTTTCCCACAACTCAGTGGCAAATTCAAACCCATACATGAGGTCATTCACTAGGAACCAATTAGATCAGTAAGTTTTCTACCAAGAAGTAAATTCAAGGTGTGATAGTGAAACAATCCCCAGAATGATACAGAAGAATCAATGTAATTGCACATGCCACAAGCAAATAGAAGGGAAGCCCCCCACTTTAGAGGCATTCCTAAGCCCAGATCTCCAGCCATAGCTCTTGGGTCCTTCAGTCAGAGCAGGACTTACCTGAGCTGCACACCTGCCCCTGTGCTCACTTTCCTTTCTTCTACCAGAGTTTTGGTAACATCATCACTTTCCAGTACCTCCTTGGTTGCCAAGTTCTTATTCCCTACCTCTTATTTTTCATTTGTTTTCTTATTGCCACACACGCTCACAAGTTGTATTTTGCAGAATAAGATACAGTGGAAAGAACACCCATATATCTTACTTTTCCTCGGAAGCATTAATCCAACATGTTTGCAGAAAAGTTGCAACATAACTAAGTGGCAAGAGCAGAGAGCCTCTTCTGTCCAGTTTATAAAAAAGCTAACAGCAAGATATGAGAAATCCACTTACTCTTGGAGAATTACTTTCTGAGGAACCATTACTAACTTTGAAAGAATCTGATTTAATAGGGCACAGTCAGACTAGTCTGAATCCAGAGTCCTCTAGGTCTTCAGAAAACTCCAGGATTTCCAGAGTAGGAGATGAGCAATTGCCAGAAGAAGCAGAAAAGCAAGTCTGTATGATATCTAACAAATAAAGAAATTTTTTAAGCTACAGGTGGCTGAGAAGCAGTGGGTGCCACTGGTAGATAAGAGTAGAACATTAAAATGCAGCTATTTGAGCAGGATTGGTCTTCTGACAGGTTTCTAGGGGTAGGAATGAAGGAAAAACTAAAGGGATGTAACAGGGCCTGTCAAACTGTCTATTTAATGTCCTTCCAGTAAAAGGCAGGGGGTAGGGTTTAGGACATGGTTGGTACTGGGTGTAATGGCAAGCAGAAACAGGGATAGCTGATAGAGCAGATGTCTGGTTATATGGTGATTATTAGGAACACAGTCCACAACGGGGAAGCTGCAGTATTACTCCAGGACCAGCTTCAGATCAGCAGAGTCCACAATATGGGAAAGAGAAAGCTAGCAAAAAAATCATAAACCTGCTCCAACCCTTAATCCCTTCTTCATGCTCCATATGGGGAAGGAGGAAAAACCTTCCCACTGGGGTGAGATTCAGGACAATTTCTTTTCCTGATTTTGATGAGCGGGTTTTTACCTCCACTAGCTATGTACGAAAACGACACACAGGAAACAGAAATACATGCATGTACAAATGTGGCAACTGATAAGACAAAGGAAAAAAAAGAATTTATGAAAAGATGAAAGAAGAAAAAACTAGAAAGTAACAGGATGGAGAAAGACACCAGAGCTCAAATATGCAAGTATGTGCCACCATCTCCTAAAGAAAAGAAGGAAGCAGAGCCTGGAAAGGAAGAGAACAAAAGCAAGGAATGCAGTAAGTCAGGACTTCCAAGATGAGTAAATAGTTAGCCATTCTCTTATACTTGCTACTGTCTCCACACACCTCAAAGGTACTTGGCTAGTTTATAACTACTGCTGTATAGGTATCTTTCAGGCTGGAGCGTAATTTGCTGACACTCAGGACTAGGTAGAACCACATTAGTTTAAGCAGATCAGTTCTAGGTAGCCCAGGTAGTCTAGAGAAAACACCTATCAGAGTCTTTAAAATGTAAATATCTCAGGTCGCTCACAATTAACATTTTACCTTATTTCATGTCTTTTACCTTAACTGACTGGCCGTGGTGAATGTAAATCAGTTTGAATTAGATCCTATTAAGACAACATAGCTTTTTCCCTGACAGGCAGGTTTACAAGCCAAGAGATTCAGGTTATCTATCTCAGACCCACTTCTTCTTGCTTTTTCATACAATGCTTCTAGACAGTTTTCATACAATGCTTCTAGACGTGATGGCAAGTTCCACCAGAGGGTTACAAGTTATATGGCTACAATACAAGTTATTCGAAGTGATACTCTAGGTATCATCTGCTTCTGTTTATTCAACTCTGAAGTAAATCTGTGAGAGTGAATGACAGTTTTCATTCTGCTTTTGCTGAAATTTTAGAGAACTGAGCTCTCCTGCACACTAAAAGCATTGACTTTTGTGGGGAAATAAGCAAGGGAAAATGAGAAGACAAAGTAATGCGTTTCTGTGCCACCATGGAGTAAAGCATTGAGCTTTTACTGATCCAATCCCTGCACCTGTTCTGATCCCCCAAAACAGAGGGATTTCAGCAGTGACTGAAAACCAAGTAGGAACGTAAAATACAGTAGTCCAGGAATTACATATGTGATTCAGGATTACAACTCCAAAAGCCCTGGCACGTATTTTTAACAGAAGCACACCACTGCACATAAAAACAGAAGCAGTATTCCTTTTTGCTGCATAAAACTAAATCAAGCAAAACCACTGATATTTTTAGAGTGCAAGTTTGAAGCCTTGAAGAGATTTAAGACCGCCTGAAAGATAAGTTGGCTTAGAAAAGTCCTGCAGGGATCTATGAGGACTCTAGATCATGTTCCCATTGAAAAGTTTTAGCACAGTACTGGTTCGACTGAAGAAATGCAAAGACAGCATTACAAAAAAAAAAAAAAATCCCACCCTCTTTTCTTTATCACGGGAGTTTCCCGTGCCCTGAACAAATCCAGGGCTGTTTTTTGCCTTCCAGTTTCTCCCTTCCTCCCTCCCGCAGCTTCCTACCAGCTGAGATTCTGCAGCTGCAGCAACAACAGTCCATCTGTGACAGTGCAACCACCTCAGCAGGATGACTCCTACCATTTCACTGGCTTCCTTATGCTTTAACAGAGGTAGCAAAGTCTGAAGGGGCTTCACTCCTCTTCTTTCTTTTTTTTTAACTGAAAAGATACTGATGAATATTCATTACTAGTCCTCTACCAAAGGCATGAATTTTATTTAAAGGACTGGAAGGGAATCGCAAATTAGGCTAACACAATGGGAGATTTTGACTCAGTCCTCTGGTCTCGAAATTGAGCTAAGGAGTAAGATTTTTGCGGAAAAGTCGTTTGATGACAGTAACATAAAAACTCTGCCCAAAGCCGCCCTGCTCCACTGTGACTCCGCTGCCTGCTGCAACACCATTGCCAGAGTGTCACACTGTAACTCATGGGTTTACTATGCCACCGGGGCACTCGCTCACTGATGCGGGTCTCCTGCCCACATTTTAAAGTCCTGCACCTGGCAGGCCACATCCTGAGCCAAGGCTTAACCGAAACCCATTCATGCGAGCCTACAAACGCTATGCACAAATGGTTCCACGCTCTCCAGCCAGCGCCGCTGCCGGGACACTTCGCAGCCAGCCCCCTGCTTCCTGAAGCCCATCAGAGCACTGTTATCCGGGGTTTTTTTGGGGAGACCACGAAAGAACTCACATTTCAATACTGATCGCCTAGCAGATAAGCTTCCAGGTCATGGAGTTTTTAACAAAATGGAGGCATATAAACAAGATCACCTTTTTTCCTGCTTTGGAAAAGTGAAGAGGCAAATAAACCCTTTCGCACCTTCCCGGTGGAGAGCAATCCCAAGGCTGACCACGGGAAAGCGACCCGCCCGTCGAGGCTGCGGCCCAGGCCTGCTGGGGCTGGGGGTCCCACCGTGGCCGGGTGTGAGTCACAGAGTTGTCAGGGTTGGAAGGGACCTCTGCAGATCATCCAGTCCAACCCCCCTGCCGAGGCAGGGTCACCTCGAGCAGCTTACACAGGAAGGTGTCCAGGTGGGTTTTGAATGTTTCCAGATAGAGACTCCACGAGCTCCCTGGGCAGCCTGTTTCAGTGCTCTGCCACCCTCAACGTAAAGAAGTTCTTCCTCTTGTTGAGGTGGAACTTCTTGTGTTTTAGTTTATGGCCACTGCTCCTCGTCCTGTCACTGGGCAACACTGAAGAGTCTGGCACCGTCTTTTCTACATCAGCCTGAGATATTTACATACATTAACGAGATCCCTTCTGTCCTCTTTTCACTAGACTAAAAAGGCTCAGCTCCCGCAGTCTCTCTTCATGACAGAGATGCTCCAAACCCCTAATCATCTTTGTTACCCTCTGCGTGACCCTCTAGAGAAAGACAAGGAGCTTCCTTCTCGTACTGAGAAGCCCAGAACTGGACACGACTCGCCAAGTATGAGTCGGCTCCGGGGAGCGGAGCGGCAGCGGGCGCACACGCACAGCACAGCCCCGCACAGACAGACAGACAGCCGGACGGACGTGCGCACACGCACGCAGCCCCGCAGACAGCCGCACACGTGCGCGCACACACGCCCGCTCCGGGGGAAGCGCCGGCTCCGCCGCCCCGCTCCCGCCCCCCCCGCCGCAACAGCCCCCCGGCTGCAGGAGCAGGGCGAGGACGGGCACCGGGGGTCCCAGCTCGCTCCCTCCCTCACTCACTTTCGTCCTGCCGTTGATTTTGTAGTTGCCCAGCTTTCCGTTGCAGTGCCGGATGAGATCGTCCATGCTGTTCATGAGGAGCCGGATGGTCTGGCAGCCCGGCTCCTTGCCCTCCACCCAGGTGATCTTGTCGCCGCGGATGTCCTTGGAGGAGTCGCTCTTCTGGCTGACGAGCTGCCCATCGGTGAAGCGGCCGGTGTGGTGGAGGGCCCGCACCTCCTCGGCCACCAGCCCGCCCAGCTCCTTGCCAAGGAAGTCGTCCACCACGCAGATGCCGTGCTTGTTCATGCAGGGCACGATGTACTCCAGCGCCAGCCGCTGCGGCACCAGCGACTTGGTCTGCCCGTTGGGGCGCAGCGCGGCCCCGCCGGGCCCTGCCTGCACGCCGCCCGGGTACAGGTTCGACTTGTCCCGGTACAGCAGCACCGCCTCCCCGGAGGGCGACGGGGACTGGGCCGCGGCCGGAGCCTCCGCCTCACCACCGGCAGCTGCAGCAGCGGCAGCGACGTGGTTGTTGGTCAGCGGGGCAGCCTCGGCGGGGGTCTCCGGGGACGGCGGCGCTGCGCCCTTCCCGCCCCCCGCCCGGCTGCCGCCGCCCG